>JAKLMF010000499.1:0-14712 GCA_022813555.1 Botryosphaeria agaves | reverse complement strand
GGGGGGGGGGGGGGGGGGGGGGGGGGGGGGGGGGGGGGGGGGGGGGGGGGGGGGGGGGGGGGGGGGGGGGGGGGGGCTTGACCGGGGTGGCGACTCGGCGCGGATGGAGAGGTGTCGGGACGGTGGGGCTGGTGTGCGGTCGTGATGGCGGTGGGTGGAGGAGGCGCTGCTGTGCGAGCTGAACGACGAGGTTGCGCTTAAGGGGGGGTCGAGGGCGGGGTGGTAGGCCCAGCAGGATTCTTTGGCGTCGGCTTCGGCGACGAAATGGGGGTTGTCTGGGGTGTTCTGGCTTGGGTGTACGCGGGGGAGTTCTCGCAGCTTCTGCCAGGTCCATCCGTGATGAGAAGGTTCGTGACGCTGTAAGTAGGCTTCGCGCTGGGTGATGAACAGCCGCTTCTGGCCTCCAGCTGCGCGCATCATAACGTTGGACGCGAGAAAGTCGGCGGTCCATACTGCAGGCGTGACCATCTCGGAAGGGCTGAGGAAGAGAAGTCGAGAGGACTTGTGAATTTTGCGGAGGGGTATTAACGAGGCTGCAAGGCCAAGGAAGGGGGCGTTGTCAGAATCCAAGGTGGTGGTAATGCCGGAATCTTCGTGAGTACCGCAGATTACCTCTCGAAGGCCTCCGAAGGCTGTGGCAATAGCTGCCCAGGTATCTCGCGCGCTCGGATTTCGGAGTGCTACCTGACGTACCAACCCACGACTTTGCAGTCGCTTGAAGACGATGCCATTGACGCCGCATGCTTTAGGCGACAGCCACTCGTCTGCCGTATTAGCCCAATCGTGAATGGCTTGAGTACTCCAGCCATCTCGCCCGGATCTCAGTGTTGTTGTTGTCGATCTATCCGATGACCGCGTCGTGTGCGCCTGTGTCCACTCTTCGGAGTTCTGTGTGGTTGCTCTCGAGCTTGCCTGGATTGGGTCATCCGGAGAGAACCATATGCCTTTTAGATCCCTTCCCCAAGGCAGAAGCACAACCTCTATCTCCCACGGCTGGGCATATGAGGGCGGTGCTATACTCTCTAGGTCCTCCAGTCGTTGCTCAATGTCTTTCATCCGGGCATCAGCCTCCACGCGATCAATAGCTGCTGCAATCAGCGCGGAAGAAGTCGCAGAGTTGAGGGAGCCATTGCTGCGGAAGGAGGCATTTGACACGAAAGATGCACTTTCGTTTGGCGCCAACGTCCGCCTTTTCGACGTCATCATGTCTCGACTGCTCTGATCGCCATCGATGGAAGCGTGAAGCTTATCATGATCATCCATACGAGTCTCGACATCCAAGAGACGTCCGTCTATCAAGTCGAATTGGTGATGCAGTTCGTCCGGTGGGACGTGATTGAACGAGGCATTCTCCAGAGCCTCTATGCGGTTGCCAAGGTTCAACACGGACGTTGAGACATTCGGCTCCATTGCAAGGTGGTTGTAGATCCACCTGAGGTGGGTCAGGAGCTGCTGTAGCGTGGAGGGCACGAGCTTGAGCGCGGCATGGTATGACTCGTGATGGTTGTCCGAGGATGGCGCAGGACTGTGGCGGTTATCCTCCGCTTGTGGACTATGCCTCTTTCCGGGCGAGCCGACATCTGGACTAGGTTTGCGGTCGAGTTCGGCAGCTGCCAGATTCTGCGAAAGGACGTCTACCAAGGCTTTAGTGTCTTGCAGAGTCTGGTCGAGTCCACGCAAGTCCGGGGTATCTCGGACGCTAGGTGTAGCCACTTCTGTCGCGCTTTGAATCACGTCTTCTAAGGCAGCAGCATTCGGTGCGAACGCAACGTTCAGCGGTGGTCCCATGGGTCGCCCTTCCAACACATGCTGTAAGAGTGCCCGATTTGGGCTTGTCCGCCGGTCGGCTGAGCTGTTCCTGGTGGAAGGAAGCGTTGGTTTGTCCAAGATTCTCACCACGTCGCCGGTATGCTCATCGGCTACTGTTGGGCTGAGACTAAGTTGAACATTGTTGTCGCCGGTATATCCTGCCTGCAGTAGAAGTCCCAAACCACTGGCATTGCGAAGGAAGCCAGGGCCTGCTGAAGTCTCATACATTGGGTGTGGCTGTTTGTCGCCGTGCTGAGGCCCTGGGCTTATTGGCCGCAAGTCGTGCGAGTTCAGAAGACATACTGACGGCACAGGAGGCAGCTCTGGCGTGTTGTAGACCGGCGAGGTAGTGCGACGCGCGTTGAATGGTTCGATCCTCGATAGTAGCTGTTTAGCCGGATTTCGATTGGTGATATTGGGATCTTGTCCTGAGTTCGACGTTACACCCTGTCCATTGTCTTGCCAAACTTCTTGACCTGCTGAACCTGATGGTGTATCGTTGAAGCATACTGCTGCGTCCTTGCTCCTTCCACCTAACGCGACTTGTCCAGAAGTGACCGCGAATCGTGCATGTTCACCGCTTTTCGCAGATACTAGCTGGACGTATATCGGCTCTTGAGTATGGAGGACGGCATGCGTAGGCGCGACTGACGTCGATGTGTACCCATCGCCCTTCGCATTCGTTGCTGCCTGACGCTCGTTGAATTCGTGGTAGCAGGCGTGATGTCCGCATACACACCACGGCGTGTAATCGTCTGCTTCGCGCGTCCCATTGTTTAACGATGCTCTTCTCGTGTGGTTTCCATCGCACCAAAATCGCCTGCAGCCACACGATGGTGCTTTTGATCCTGCAGTCAGGTCTCGAAAATTACACGCGCCGTGAGGAAGAGGTCTCCTCGATAAGATAGATGATAGCGATGGAGTTACAGGTGCCGCAGGATGGGCGGCCGCCGCCATGGGCGCCTAACTGAGCATTCCAGGAAGAGAGCGCGCATTAGGGGAGAGGCATTGCGACGAGTATATTCTGGCATCGAACTCAGTCAGCTGAGAGTTTGACGCGGGCACGACAACGGGACCGAGTAGCCTACCGAGAAGTATGTGATAGGCAAGTTATAGGCAAGTCACAGGCAAGCACTGATAAAGATGTATAACTCGTGTTCTTGCAAAAAGCTCAATGCAACACGCGATAATGAAAATGCCTTAGAAAGGAACAGGATCCGAAGGATGAGGAAAATCTGGAGAAGGAGGGATGGTGACTCCTCTGAGACATGGAGGGCGCACGCGGCTAACGAAGAGGCGCCGTTGTCGAGTATGCAGCCAAGTCGTTCCTGGATAGACTGATTGGTCGAGAGAGGGCGGCCCGTGTGTCTGGGGAAGCCATCCCGCGCCGCCCCGGTAATCGGATTATTGCTTATTGATCATTAGAATGTGACAGGTCTCACGACGGTATCACGACATGCCGTTACATTTGGTACGTAGATCATATGTGATGGAAATATTCATGACTGCGTTATCGTAATTAGGACATCCCAAATTCATCAAGCATGCCGAAGTTAGGACGTGCGGTCATTAATGTCTCCAAGCCATGCTGCGATAGAAAATCCAACTCTGAACAGCGTATCCAATCAAAGCCAAACCCGAAACCTCGAAAGAAGGCGAAATCGTTATCGGCTACGTGAACCAGAAGTCGCAAAGAGGTCATCCGTGAGTTTCGAGAAAATCTTCCCAGCAGTGCCTCTGCCAGAAAGAATGTCCTCTAACTTATCAGTAAAAGGATCGTCCCCTTTCTGCGGCTTGGGGTTGCCCCTCTCGTCAAACCGCGGAGGCAGGTCGATGGTGTCACCTGAGGAAGCCGAGTCAGGTGAGTCCGGACGAGCACGATCGTGGTAGGAGTCATTGCGCTGAGAATCATCTTCGCGTCGTCTTCGACGGCGTTTCCTCTTCTTCTTGTCTTTTCCATCGTCGTCGTTATCTTCATGATCCGAGTGCCGATTCCGCGACCGCTCCCTCGAATTACTTCCCGAGCCAAGATCAAACTGGACAGTCTTCGCAGACTGCGGAGCAGTCGTGGGAGAAGACGCGCGAGGCGTCTTTACACCATCTAAGAGATGTACTGTTAGCCTCTATGCTGACCCACAATTTGACGCCTTGACCCACCCGAATCAGAGTGCTCGGGAACGGATCTGGCACTCACATTCTCAGGATTGCGCCTGTAAGGGTCTGGAGTACCATAAACCGGTCCTTGCTGTGGCGGTTGATAGTAGTCGTGACGCTCTGGGCCGTTGATACCCGGCGGCGGAGCATAGTCTGCTGGATGGTAGGTAGGAGCCTGTGAGCTATAGGCGGAATCATTGTAGTTTTGCGGTGGATAGTTCCCTGGTGGATAGTTCTGCTGCGGTGGATAGGGCTCGGGGTGAGGTGGTGGCGGAAATCGATTGGTGTGCGGATAAAACTGATCTGGATAACTGTCGGTGACGGAGGACGACGTCTCTTCTTCATGACCTGACAAGCTCATCAGAACATGGTTAGATGCAGCGTTGATTTTACCACTTACGTCTTCGTTCTTCCTCGGCCAATTTCCGCTCGCGCCGCTTGGTAGCCTCGTGAGCAGCCACGCCAGCAACACCCGCTACCGCCGCAGCTTCAGCAAGACGCTTGCTGCTGTGGCCTCTGCTATGGCTTCTTCTTCGTCGCTGATGGTCATCGTCAGAACGTGACGATTCTGATGAGTCTCGGTGCCCTCTGCGACTGCGCGAGCGATGGTGCCGGTGGCCTCTCGCGTCGTCCGAGTAGATCGGATCACCACCGTATTCTATGAGAGCTCCGTCACTTGCTGGAGAGTGTCTGCGCCTTGGACGTGATACCGACCTGGACCTAGATCTTGATCTTGAGCGCTCTTCTTGCTTGACCTCCCTCCTTGCTCTGAGATTCTCGTAGAGTCCTGCTACAGCTGCACCACCAAGACCTGCAGCGGCAATGGGCACACCAGTACGGACACGGCTCCTGCTCCGCGAACGCCCTCCACGTGAACGGCTGCGACTCCGCTGCATGAGACCCGCTGCGACTGCTGCGCTAGCTAGTCCTGCTTGAGCAACGCGACGGTTTCTGTGCTCAGGGTCTTTGTGCTTGCCAGCGGAAGGACTCCGTTCTCGATCACTTGACACTGAAACTGAACGTCTCCGTCTTCGTGACCTGCTCCGGCGAGGCGCTTCCTCGATCACGGTCGTATTGTTGTTGTTTTTCCGTTGACCAACAGCGTAGGCTAGAGCACCAACTGCAGCTAACGCACCCACACTAGCGAGTGCTGTGCCTTTTGACAACGATCGACTCCGATGACGATGTCGATGCTTGCGTCGACCTTCACGGGAACTCGACCGTGACCTGTTGTTGAACCTGTTGATGCCTCGTGTGACGGCCTCTGCACCGACCGCACCAAGAGCACCGTACCCTAGGACTTGTCTGGCGTGGTGACCTGGGTCTTTTCCTTCTTTCTTGCGATGATGCCTAATGAGCTCAGCCGCACCAATTCCTGCCGCTAAACCTTCGGCTAAATGTCGTTTGTGGTGAGGACTGCTGTCTCTATCACCCCATGAGTCTCTGCGCTCTCTTCTAATGAAGACGATGTCGTCGTCGCTGTGATAGTTGGCGTCATCATAGTGGTCACGACGATACTCGCGCTCATCGTCGTAGTAGCTCTCGCGTTTCGGACCGCGATCAACTTCACGTGTCGTGCGCTCGTAGTAGTAATCCTCATCCCTACGTGGCTCGCGACGAGCGACTTGGCGCTCTTCTACTTCCGGTCGCTCGATGATCTCGTAGGATGGCTCCTCGCGTCTGAGCACGATTTGTTGGCGCGGCGCTTCCTGAATGATGATGGGCTGCGGATCTGAGCGGATGACGATAGGTTGAGGCGGATCAGGTCGCGAGAAGTACTCAGTCGACTTCGAATATTTCTCCAGTTCATACGGGCTCTGTCGGGGTGCTCTTTCGACGTCGCGCTCGTAGCGATACTCTCGCACTTGCGGCGGGGAAGGTGACCGTTCAACTTCTTCGCGCTGGATGATGCGATACTCTACCTCGCGGCGCTCTGGTTCTCGCTCGACGTCGCGCTCGACGTAGACTTTGCGCACCTCGCGAGGTTCGGGCTCCCGCACGCGTCTCACTATGCGGACCTCTTCCTGTTCCCGATCCTCTTCGAACGAGCGCTCGGGCACCTTGTATCGTCTGACCGTGGTGTATTTCCTGGGTGCCCCACTACGAACTGATTCCATGTCCCATTCTCGGTCGCGCTCCCTGACGGTGACCGACATCGTTGATGGAGGTGGGGTATTCAACGGCGCAAGAGCGCGATATGGATGTTGTTGGATTGTTCGGATTTTTGTTGAAGACTATGTTAGCGCGTTGTGTGATTCGCTTCTGTATGTCGCACTCGGTGACGAGGCCGTTGGTCAGGCGGTTACTGCAGGATGACTTGTTTCTTCTCGTTGCGAAGGCTAGGAACCGTTGCGCCGATCTCGAGTCCAACGGCGGCGGGGTCTTTCGGCAATAGACGTAATAAAGGGTCTCGCAACAGCGGAAGGGAAGTGAGTGTGTGCGCAAGAGGTAAGAGAGAAACGATCGGATGGAGGGGCGAGGGTGAATTGGAAAAGGGAGGAATGAACCCTGGCAGCGGCTGCTGGCGGCTGTTGGGTGCCAGTGGAGGTGGGCGCTTTCTGCTGGAGTGCGATGACGTAGCACTCTATTTACTGTCGCATGTGGGCACTTCCAGGTTTGCTTCACCACAGCACAGTCGAAGGATATGGCTGTCTAAATACTTACAGTTAACGTATGCTCATTATCGAAGCTCATGGTGCCGGTCAGCATATCGGGCTGGCTTGTGGGACCGTTCCCGACCGAAGGAAGAGCCTTGCATCTCGACATGAGTCCATAGGCCTCCACTAACACTACCTAGGTGATCCATGGAGGGCGCCGTATGTACTGCAGGACGCTCACCTTTCTTTCAGTGTTTGCAAGAAGACGATGAGCCCACTCTATGAGATGGGGAACGATATTCCACAGCCCCTGTGCCGGTGTGAGAGTTTGTGGGAGCGCGAACTCAGCCTCCTTCGCCCAGTTGCAATGCACGCCTCCTTTCTCAGCTGCCTGCTTGGGTCAGAAGCAGCTCCATCTCGTGTCGAGTGCCACCGAGCAAGCCGGCAAGGAAGCCTCAGGGTCATTGGCAAAGCCGCTTTGAGCTGACCGCTGCCTTGGCGTAAGTGTGAGTGTAGGCCTTAGTGAAGGTCACGGGGCGGACATGCATACGCGGATGGACGAAAAGAACACACGCAAAACAGTCCGACTGCTGGGAGGATTGAACGTTCAATGGATCGACAGAAGTTGCATCTTCAAGAGTACAGAACAGTGTGCCATCGTACCAAGGGAGACACCTGCATTCCAAACAACAGCGACCTGCGAAACGGGCTTTGATGATACAGCTATTGTTGCGGTTTGGCAAATAGACACTGGATTTGCGTACTACACAGGACACGGGCACCGATTTTCTTGAGCCTCATTGCTTATTCCGCAACTTGCTTGTTGTTGTGGAGGTTGTTTTGACATGTCGTCCCTCTTCCGTCATCATGGAAACGCGTAGATGTGGCACACAATGACAGAGGTGCTGGTCACCATTTGTAGCACCGTACTGATGGTCTCATCGCCGCCTAATGTCCGCTCAAATGTAGGTATATCAAATGCTCCGTTTCTCCCCCTCTCTAGTGCGCCGTTCAGTGCTCTTGTTCCATTCTCACTCCATCGAACCCCTCATGTCCGGCTATCTCCCTCCTCGTACTGTCGAAGGTCCCTGGTCTGAGCTCTACGCTCCAGACTACAAACTCAGACAGTCTGATATTTCCGGTGGCACAAACGAGAAGCAGGAGCACTGGCTGCGGATCCCGGATGATGTTGTTCCTACCACAAACACCCTTGTAACCCTCGGTGAAGACCGAAACAAACCTCTTGTAAAGTTTCAACCTCTCGGCTTCGGTCTCTGGGGCTGGGGCGATGTCATAACCTATGGGTTCGGCCCTTCCGGCGGTTATGATCAGAAACTGAACGATGAGAGCTGCTACTCAGCATGGAAAGCCATGTTCAAGAACTGCAACAACGTTCTCCTCGACACTGCGGAACACTACGGATACACAGACGGCTACTCCGAGAAGGAAGTAGGAACTTTCTGGTCGCGGGAGCGAGAAAAGGAAACGCTTGATCGGTCACGGATAGCCTTCAACACGAAGTACCTTCCTACGCCTTGGAGACATCCGTGGAAGTACCCAGATGTCATGTTGCAAGCTTTCCATGGCTCCCTCGAGCGCAGCAAAATGGAATACATCGATGTATATCAGCTTCATGGGCCGTCACATTTTGGATTCTGGCCCAGATTGGAGACGCTGTGCGAGGGTTTCGTCAAGGTTTACCAGACCGGAAGGTGCAGGGCCATCGGAACATGCAATCTGAGTTTCGAGCAGGTGAAGTACGTCTACTCGTACCTGAAGAAGGTCAGTCTCGCACAGTGCCGACATTAGAATGAGATTCACTGAAGCCCCTAAAGCACGGTGTACCCTTGGTGTCGAACCAGGTCGAATTCAGCCTGCTCAGGCAAGACCCATGGTCGACCGGACTGATCGAGAAGTGCCACAAGCTAGGTGTAAGTCTACCGTTTTCCCGTGTGCGCGGTCTGTGTATGAAACTGATACACTTGGTCCGCTACCAGATTGCCACCATCGCCTACAGTCCTCAAGCCATAGGCCGACTCACCGGCAAGTACAACGCGCAGAATCGCCCCCGCGGGAACCGCAACTTCGGAGACATCTCGTGGACCAAGATACAGCCGGTCGTTGATGAACTTGAGCGGATCGGAGCAAAATACGGCAAGAGACCTGCAGCTGTCGCCTTGAACTGGGTCATATGCAAGGGTGCAATTCCGATACCAACGACGAAGAATGATAAGCAGGTGGAGGACTGCTTGCAGGCTCTGGGCTGGAGACTGGAGAAGGAGGATGAGAATAAGTTGGATGTTATTGGTCTGACTAATGCTTGGGACTGGAACCTCTTGAAGCATGCCCAGAACTGGTAGGTCGGTCTGTTGTTTGGCAAGCACAGATACTGATAGAGGTGATAGGTGGTGGGAGCAAGGGTAAATGATGAACGGAGTTGAAGCGCGGGCGCCGGCTCAAAACTCCATACAGGAACGCTGTGTTTCATACTCGTAATACAATCTTCCGAAAAGTCGACTGCGGATCTCTTTGATAACACATGCTTCTCATCACTCGCCTCTCGCGCGAATCTTGTACACGCACTCCCGGAAGGTCCCTTTACGCCGAATCCCTTCGTAATCAAGGTTTTCCAGAACCAACTTGTTGATCGCTCGAAAAAGCCTTCATCCTACCTTACCAACGCCAATCCCATCCGCCGAACCAAAACAATCCCAGCCCTCAAACCAAACCATCTCACCCTCCACACATCAAGCCAACCCACCCCCAATCCTCCCCTCACTCGGCTGCTCCACCTGCCTCCCCCTCCACCCCTCCATCAGCCTCCCCAACCTCTTCCGCATGCCCACCTGCACCCACACCGGCCACCCCCTCATCTGCACCGCGACATACCACGCGCTCGCCGGCAGCACAACATGCCTACTCCTCCCCGCCAGCACCGCCTTCACAATCTCCTCCGCCACCGTCTCCGGCCGCAACGCATACGCCAGCCACCCGTCCCCCTCGTCGAACCCCTGGAACAGCTTCGTCGACGTGTACCCCTGGCACACGAGCACCGTGCGCACCTTGGGGGCGTTGTATGTCGACGCCAGCTCGGCGGCCAGCCCCTCGTGGAAGGCCAGCGCCGCCGCCTTGGAGGCGCAGTAGTCCACCATGCGCGGCGCCGTGACGTAGGCGGCCAGCGAGGCCACCGTGACGACCATGCCGTGGTTATTCTCAATCATCGACGGCAGGAAGGCTTGGGCCAGGAAGTAGTGGGAGAGCGTGTTGACGTTGAAGGTCAGGCGGATGTCGGATTCGGTGGCGGAGAGGAGGGGTTTGCCGCGCGCGAGGCCCGCGTTGTTGATCAGGATTGTGGGGTGCCCGTGGGTGGAGCGGATTTGGGCGCAGGCGCTGGAGATGGAGGTGGGGGAGGCGAGGTCGCAGGGGTAGTGGTGGACGGTTGGAGGGGCTGGAGGGGTGTTAGCGGTTTGTTTTGGTGATGTGTATAGTAGAGTGGAATCAAAGACGAGCTCGTGTCCAGTGGACAGCATCGAGGCCAGCCCTCGATTGTACATCCCTAGGGACCGGCGAATGCACAGAATGTGTCAAAGGTTCAAGGCGCTGTGACTTACCCTCATACGTCAAGGGCTGTACATCCAACACAACAACCCTAATCGTCCTCTCCGCCAACAATCTGACCACAATCGCGCCAATCCCATCACTCCCGCCCGTCACGACCACAAGCTCATTGCTCCAATCGTACACATCGTTGCTCCAATTGTTCGACACCGCTCTGTCCAGGAACCCACTGATGCGGTGCAGCAGTCCCAGATACAGCAGTTTCTTGAGGCCGTTGTACAGCTTGGGGTTGCGGGCCGCGGTGATGCGGGATTGATGGTGGTAGCGGGCCAGGAGAATTAGCGGGAGGGTGAGGGAGGGGTTGAGCGCGGTATTCTTGACGAGGCGGCCGAGGGTGTCGAAGGTGATGCCTGCGAAGTTGTTCAGCGTCGGATAGCGGTTTGGGATCGCGGCACACGATGCTGTTTACCTTCACGTTGGAGGCGGTAATCGCTTCGAATGGGCATGTTTGCGCGGACACTGGATGGCGGCGCTGAGATGCGAAGGTGTGTTGTGTGTTGAAGTTTGGCCAACTGGCTGCGTTAGTGAGATTGACAGTATTCAAGACCAACTGCTAGCGCTACCTGAGCGCAGCGTGAGCTGGTGGAAAGGCGTGACAGGACCCTGGCGAGAGGAGAGTGTGGGGAAACGCGGGGAAGTGGAGGTGGAGCTGCCACGAGGCCTTGGCAAGGAACGGCCCTAGCGTACCGCTTGACAAGAAGCGCTGGAGACGATAGTAGTTGCAGCTGAAAGACGTAGAGTAAAGAGTTGTTCTATTTAGGTAGCAGGAGACCAGAAATCAAACTTGTGCAAAAGAATTTCCATGCAAATACGCACCAACCACTCTGAAACAAATCCGCATTGTCCGTGGTGCTCCGGAAGATACCAAAAACAGATTCACACCTGCACCAAGAACTCCCCTACCCTAGATGCGCCGGTTCAAATCACATTGCTCATATCCAACGTACTCTCAGGACCCAGACTAGTCATAGACTGATTGTGCGGAAAGTCCATCTCCATCGCCCCACTAAGCACCCTCACAACCTTCTTGTTGCTCTTCGCCACAAGCACCTGCGCCGGGCACACCACAATCTCATCCTCACCCTCACCTAGATCGTCACCCTTCTTCACGACGAGCGGGAACAGCACAATCTTAACAACCGCACCACGAGCCTCGAGATCTTCATTGGAAGTGACTTCCTTGTCGCCACTGCGCTCGTTCATCAGAGAGGCGTTGAAGTGGACCTTGCGTACCAGGTCGCCGTTGGTGTCGTACTCTGGCTGCAGCGGTGGTAACATTATGTACTCCGCGCGTTGAGTGCGCATTACGGTTGAGAGATCGACAGCGAGTCGGACGACGTTGCGAAGGGAATCTTGACACTGCTTCTGGTATTGAGCCGGCGGAGGAAGCAATGTAGCAAGCGTGCCGTAGATCTCTTGCATGACTGCTTCAGTGTCCTGCGTGCGCTGTGCAGTAAAGGATTCCCGTTTGGAGAGCAAAGTGAGTGTGATCGCTCGCCATTGAGCTACTGCTCTTGTTGGGCCTGTGGAATATCAGTATGAACGTACCGGAGGATACGATATGGGGATCACTCACCAACTTCGGACAAAGTCTTTTCCAACGTCTTCAGCTTCTGCCGCTGTTCTCGATCCATGCCGAAGAGATATCTTGTGAAGACATACTCCCAGATCATGGTCATCACCACTGACATGAAGACATCCCGGCGCTTTTGGCGGTCCGCAAGCAGCATGTCGACGTCAGAGCCATCAAGGATAGCATTGTCAAGCCTTGCTTCGATCTTTTCATCTCTGCTCTCCGAAGATAGCCGGCAGGCCTTTGAGTCGGAGAACTTGGAGAACCGCTTGACCCACAGCTGGACGTGCTGGCAGAGCTGTTGGCATGCACTATCGAAGTAGTCCTCATCCCGGACGACGAGGAAGCTATCGGCCTGTTTGGAGACCATTATTTGTCGTTGCAGGACTCTTATCTGGTCAGTGGCGGCTTCTAGCTCTTGATGTAAACGCTGTATTTCCGCGTCCCTGTCCTCAAGCGCAGTGGCAATCTCGTCGCGCACGATCTGGTCCATACCGGCCGACAACTGATCGTACCGCTGCCGCAGTTCGGCCAAGTCGTGAGTGGATTGTTGCCATTGCTGGTGCGCGTGCACACTCTCAGCTTGTATAGTGGCATAGCGTTCGTTTGTGTCAGCGGAAAGATGCTTGTTTGCCTGTGTCAGGTCCGCATTGATCTCTGTAAGTCTGGCGACTTCTTGCTGCAACGCTTGCAGCAGGCGACGAACTTCGGCTATCTGCTGGTCACGTGCCTGGATCGCTTCGGTTGCTTGAGTGACAGTGGTGCTGTCAACTTCGAGTTGGCGGTTCGCATCTTGCAAATCACGTTCGGCTTGGATTCTGGCATCTTGCAAAGCATGATTCTCCGATGTGAGTTGCTCTAATCTTGCTTCGAGGTCTACGATGAGGTGCATGCTCTGTCGTTTACGCACGCTTGGCGGTCGCGTGGCAGATAACGGCGAACCCGGCGCATCGCCCCAACCCTCCTGGAATCGCAGTTAGCGCATCGATTTGGTCAAATATTCGTTATTCGTGAGGAGTTGACTTACATAGACATTGTCCATGTTCGCGGCGCGCGCCTTGCCCTTTTCATTGACGCGGTCGTGGTTTGGTGGTGGTGCCGCAACAAGAACGCCAATGTTTGCTTGCAGTGAGGACTTAGCGCCACGTGCTTTCGCTTCGCCAAGCTTGCTCGCTGCACGCAAGTCACCTGAGAGGCTGCGATCAACTCTTCGCAGTGGTGGAGTCCCTGATCGCTGACTGCTTGCACTCAAAGGCCGGAGATGATCTGGTGTCCTAAACCTAGTGATGCTGTCCGCAGATCTCTCGCTGAGCACGGGAGACCGCTGGTCGCTCACTCTTCGTCTCGCCAGTTCACGACCTGCGCTTGGAGTACGTTGTCCACTCAATCGTCGCTTGGTTGGATCACGCGACAAAGCCCGGTCAAAGGTTGATAGTCCCTTATCGTCACTCACGTGGGACCATGACAGACGCGAGACGGAGTCACTCATAGCAGACAGAGGACCGTCTGGCGAAGTGACCGGCAGGTTGCCGGTGGGTGGAACTAGATCTCCTGGCTGGGGCAGAGGGGAAATCATGCGATTGCGGAAAGTCTGCTCGGGAGTCACCGATCGTCGGGCAGCCTTGGTTCCGCGTTCAGGCTCTCCAACATCGGTTATGGCACGAGCTTTCTTGTTCAGCGGCGATTCGGGACTATATTCGTGAATGGTGCCCAGATCAGTGTTGAGCGGCTCAAGATGGCTCTTCGGAGTAGCCGTAGATGGAAGCTCGCCTGTAGTGCGGTGCGTGTCACCGCCAAAGATTGACGTCGCGGGCTGTTCTTGCATCGTTGTCCTCGTGAGACCAGTCTGACTGTGAAGAGCGTCATCTACGGATGTCCTCTCTGCATCGCTCGGGCCTGGGAACCAAGAAATATTCGGTGCAGCCGGTACTGTGGCAACGTCGTGAACAGATTCAATAGGGGATTTCTCCTGCGCAGAAGGTGAAGAATTGAACAGATAAGATGTGCGATCCTTCGTAGTGGGTTCTACCGGTGACACGGGTACAGCGCCTCTATTGTGATGGAGGTCTGGTAATAGAGTGTTGTCTGTCTTAGGGGTCTCGACGCCATAGTCGCCGGACCTGGGTGTCACACCAAGCGGTGCAGTTGTTGATGAGGTAGTGAGCTCCCTATGCTGCTGTGCGGATAGTTCCTCTTGCGACACGGACACGACCCACTCTGGATCGACTTCGACCGAAACTTTCAGCTGATCGGAAGAGCTGTTGTCAGTATCTGACTGCTGTGGCTGATCAAAACGACCAGATGCATCGGGAGAGTTCGACTGCTGTTCCGCTTGAGAGAAATGAATTGTCGCATCGTCGTACCCACTATCGCGTGCAACGTCATGCAAATGTGGCGGAATAGAGAGCTGAGGTGAATCCACTTCATGCACAGCGCTATCACGGTTGGGTGGGAAAGCCCAGCTGGGCTCAAATGCAGCGGCGGGATGTTGGGTTTCAGTCGGCCCTGTTCCTCCACCTTCTGTAAGCGCAAGTGTCTGTTGAGGTAGTGAGATGGTACGTTCAGCGGAGGCTTCATGCGGATTTGCTGCAATCTCTGTTGAAGTCGTCGGCGCTTCGTCCGGCTGTACGGTGTCTGCTTTTGGCTGCTCCGTCGGCTGCAGTGATCTGAGTCTTCGGTTGAAGAAAGGGGGTTCGCTCTCTGGTTTTGCCTCTGGGATGTGAGTGATAGAAGCCGCCCTACGCTTCACACGCTGCAAGCCAGGGAAAAGCATAGCAACCTTGCTTGTTGGGCTCGTTGGGCTCACGAGAGGAACGCTGGATGTGGTGCCTTTTGGTAGTTCAGCCCTTACTATCTCATGCCCACTATTTCTGCGGTAGGTCGTAGGCTCGTCAGTCGGTTGAGTGACTGTTGTCTGTTTCGTAGGAACCTCTACAGTGGCTGGTGCTTCGACCTGCTCTG
>JAKLMF010000498.1:0-14722 GCA_022813555.1 Botryosphaeria agaves | reverse complement strand
CAACGAGCGAGGCGTCGCTTATCTCCGTATCGTAGGGACGGGCAATGTCGTAGACTCGGACTACAGGCGAGGACAACTTACTCTGGTAGAGTGGCCGCTGAGCTTGCATGCTGCTGTGTCTGGTGTCTTCAAGCGCAAACACACCACCATCGTGCCTGCTGTAGATGTACTTGTTGTCCATGGTGGTTGAGTATTGGCTATGAAGATCCCTATCGCGGTTGTTGGGAGTCCACTCGAAGTAACGGATCGTACATATGGGTTCGCCGGTGAGACTGTTCTGGATGTTGACGATATATTCAGTCTGACCTATGATAAGCGTACCGCTCGATGTACATTCTTCGTCATCGTCCAATGCTTCTAATCCTGTTGCTGGCTTGCAACTGTCTTCTTCTAAGTTCGGTAGAGCGCCAGAACTAAACTTCTTCATGACACGCCCATTCTTCGCATTGAGTGTGTAAAGCGTGCTCTTTTTCTCTGCCGTATACACCGCTGGCGGATCTTCACTGGCGTAAGGAGAGAACTCTTCCGCTAATTGTTTCACTGTCAACCCGAGCTTCTGTATCCCAACGTTCGGCCCAGGAGTATAGACATATAGGGCTCCGTCTTCTTTAGGCTCGACAATCCAAGTGACATCGTCCTCCGGTATAATATCGTCAAAGTCTGATCGATTCGGCCGATAATGGATCGTCTCAACCATCGGTCGTTCCTCGCCCGGTGGTGAGAAGGTCCACAGCTCCGTCTTTCCTGTGGACCTGTCCCGTGCGTGTAATTTGCCGTCAACGGTCGCCAGTAGCACCTGTTACCGTCAGTACATCCTGTATACTGGTGTCGGAATCGTGTGTAGTACAAAGTTCTCGACTTCCCAATCCTGCAAAGACCGCGCACTAAGTCGCGAAGACAGACTACCGGACGGTCCAGTAGTCGCTCGGGCAGGAGGTGCTCGTACAGCAGGGTTCGATTCTGCTGGAGCCAAGGTCGGAATCGTTGCAACGGCGCGCTCATTCGGCGAGGCTAGATTTGGTTGTGGTATTGTAGATTTTGTATTCTGATTCTGAGTAAATGTGTCTGCCAAAGACTCCTCGTGGGGGGGGTTTCGGTAGCCATTTCGTGGCAGATGCTGCTGCTGAGCTGCTGCAACGAGAGGGAATAGCGATAAGTAGGCAACAATGTACGAGCTGAGGGCCACGCCGGGCGGCCGACGACGCGGCATATCGGCAGGCCTCACAGTATGAATAGCAAGGCCTGTGCAAGGCGAAAGTTAAGTGAGTGGGAAGACCATTAAGGATAGGGTGGTAAGGAGGTGTTGTGACGAGTGGGTAAAACTTGGGGTTGTGGGTATGTAAGACGGAGGGTTCGGCTGAATGCCCTGGCCAGGAAGGGACTTGCCCGCGGCGCGGTTCCCGTGCGCTAGCGGATGGCGAGCTTAAAGGTTGCGGAGGCCCTGCTAAATCGATCGAGGAGGGTTGTTCGGCCAGCTGCAGTTGTTGGAGCAGAACCAGGGGGCGATCTGCGTAAGCCTTGCATTTTATCGTCATGCGTTGATTTGGACGCGACGCCGCGCTATTCCAGCTGCGCCCCTTGCATCTTGCACCTAATACCCCTTGAACCACGGTTGTGGGCTATCCATGTGATAGATGGCACATGTCCTCCCACGTTGCTACAAGTTTGCCGAATATCGTGCAACAAAGTGAGTGCTAAAGAGAGGCAAGACGATATACCTGTGCAGCGTTGATGGTGTGCTCTCGCTACCAAGCAATCATGGACACCCCTGATGTGAGGAAACTCAATCCTCTACGGCGATGCATCTACTACCTAGTTTACGACTTAGCATAGCCTAGAGCACCAAATAGGAGTTTTGTCGCAAGTTGCGTATGTGGGGTCCGGCGCTTCGCAGACGTGTTGGTGTGTTCTATCTACAGGCATGCAGCAGGGACTACGCCGTATTCCAACGTGGGCGCAGCAGCTTCAAAGCAGAGCCCTCCAGCCACCGCTGCTCGGCCTCTCCAACCCAAGGTGATCCACCACCTGACCAAGATGGTCAAAGCCCCAAAATCCCTCCTTCTCGCCTTTTGCGTTGGTTGCTGCGCCGCGTTAGCCATTCACGTACATTTTATCGACCTTGAACAACGGAAACCATTGGTTGAACTTACCGACGAACCAAGGCAAGCCAAATGCTCCCTCGTTGAAGGACATGTCCGTGTTCTTCATCAGCCTGTCCTTGACCTCGGCTTTCGAGCTTGCCTCGACGACAGCTTTCGCATTCTCTTCACCTAGCACCCTGGACAGAATTGGAACGAACACTTCTGGCTTCTGGATCGGCTGTCGCTCGACCCAGAACGCTTTGTACAGACCATTCAGAGCTTCTGTGAGCTTGTCTGGATGTAAGATAGTTAAGGCGCTCAGGGCGCGTTGCACCTGTGACGAGCTATTAGAAGACACCAGAGAGTCCAGTCCACGGTATGACTTACGCTGATCGTGTTAGGCGGGAAGCCGTCAGGCATCTTCTCGGTCATAGGAACATCGAAGAGACGCGCCCAGCGGAGCCGCTCGGTACCGATCCATTTGTCCTTATCTGGGATGGATGTCAGCTGAGATGATTGATTGAGATGGATTCGGGAGGCTTGACTCTTGATGTTGATGGGCGCTGTGTTTCCGCACATCTTCATGAGACCACCGAGGAAGATGGGTACATATGTGACTTCACATTGCTTGAATACAGGGAAATTCTGGAGGACCATCAGTTGTGGCTCAAATAGCATTATGTGAATTGAGATAAGTGAGAACAACAGAACTAGCAATTGTCTGACTATACTTGGATGAAGAGAGTACGAGGAAACACCAACAGATATGAATTTCCTATCTGAAGGCGGAATGAAGCAACCTTCTGGAGTGAAAGACATCTTTCATACCTCAAGAGCATAGAACCCCAGATAGGCGAAAGGGCTGACAATGTCCACGAACAGTGTAACCTTTGGTTTGGCCATGATGCACGGCGTATAGTGAGCACTCGAGGAACCTTGTGACAATATACTGTCTGCCTGGCACGAACAACAAGAACGATTAACAACCCCGAGTGCTTACAGCAAGTGAGGCCACTGGGAAACTGTGAGCAGCCGAGGTTCATGCAAGTCATCCATCCATCGCGGGGGACAGCCGCAGGATACCCGAGTTCATGTTCCGTACTCGTACTTCGAACATCCCATGTAAATGCAAAGGGCTCCGTATTCATCAAGCTCACTCAGGTATACAAATCGGATGGGTTGCATGAATCTGATGGTCGTCTTGAGCGTTGCGGAGAGCGCCAAGGTGAAACCCGTTCGAAAGTCACCATGGAGCTTGACCAAGGTAGCGACTTAAGAGCTGGCTTGCTAGTCGTGCTACTGTGGCCTATTGGTGGAACCCAAGCTGTATTTCAGATCTAACAAGACGGGTACAAACAGAGGAAGAAAACTGACCTGCCAGCTAATGTCAATCTTCCTACGCATCTATCCTAAGAGGTATTTCGTCATTGCCGTTGCGCAAGAGTGAACAGGTCCACTCCGACAGAACGCCCTCCTGCGAACGCCATCAAAACATCAACGGGACCATAAAAACGAAGCGCTGACTACTAGAACATGCCATCTCCCATATCCTGATCATCATTCCCAGCCTCAATAAAGACCAACCTCGTGCCCTCCGCCGCAGTTTGCCAGACCTGCAGAAACGAAAATTAGCCATCGAATCCGCATCATCACGACCTCGCTCACAAGCATTCCGACACCCGCAGACGGAGTAACAGACATGAAAGAGAAACTTACATCCAGCATGGCATACTCATCAATTGCCACCTCAAACTGATCGGCCGTGAAACCCTTCGCCAACACCCTCTCCCTGACCCTCCTCAGATCCAGCTCACCACTCGTGCCTCCCGGCGCCGCAGCAGCTCCGCTCGCCGCCATGCCGCGGATCAGATGGTAAATCTTGCTGCTAGGCGTCTGATCTCCCCTCTCCCTCCCACCATCGTGCAAACTCGCCTTGCTGACCTCCACTAACCTCAGTGCCTCATCCACATCCTCAGTAATAACCATCTCCGCAAAGCGGAGCCTCGCCAGCGCCTGCGCCAACCGCAGCACACCGAGTAGCGTACGGGGCGAGGTGTGCGTGAACGCCTTCTTAGTGCCCTCATCGCGCTTCTGCTGCTGGCGCATGCGCACGTACGCGCCGACCATGTAGTCAGCGACCTCCTTGGGCACGATGGGCCGGAAGCTACGCGCACGCGCGACCCACTGCCGGACCTCGTTGGGCGAGAACAGCACGCCGCTGTCGTCGGCCTCGGGGTGCTTGTTGTGGATGTGCACGTGGGTGACGTGGCGGGCGAGCTCTTCGTCCGAGTCGCGGCTCGGCGTGTCGAGGATCAGGAAGAGCACGTCGAAACGGGAGAGCAGCGCTGCGGGCAGGTTGATGTTGTCGACGGGGCTGATGCGCGGGTTGTAGCGGCCGTAGAGCGGGTTGGCGGCGGCGAGGATGGAGGTGCGGGCGTTGAGGGTTGTGGTGATGCCGGCTTTGCTGATGCTGATGGTTTGCTGTTCCATCACTTCGTGGATGGCTGTCCGGTCGCTGTCGTCCATCTTGTCGAACTCGTCGATGCAGCAGGTCCCGTTGTCTGCGAGAACCAGCGCACCGCCTTCGAGCACCATCTCATCGGTTACTGGGTCGCGCATCACGGCTGCGGTGAGACCGACTCCGGAAGATCCGCGACCAGTTGTGTAGACGCCTCGTGGGGCCACTTTGGTGATGTATTTGAGTAGCTGCGACTTTGCAACACCAGGATCGCCCATCAAACAGACGTTGATGTCGCCACGGATACGCATGCCGTCGCCCATCTCCTTCGTCACACCACCAATGAGTTGCAGCAGCAGCGCCTTCTTGACGTCCAAATGGCCAAATATTTCGGGAGCAATGGAACGCGAAAGGTTCTCATAGAGCTGACCAGAGCGCTCGAGCTCGTTCATTCTGCGTAGAGTTGGCTGCGCCAGAACGATGTCGTCGTAGGCCTTCTTGTGCTGGCGCACATGCTGCGCTTCCAGGTAGGTGTCTGTGAGGAGGCCGGCGCGGATAGCCTTGAAGCCGGTATAGGGTGTTGGGAGGAAGATGCCTCCAAGATCGACCACGTCGCCCGGGTTGATTTGTCGTACTAGAGCACCATGGCAGTGGACAGTCAGTTGGCGGGGAATGTGGCCGACAGGCACCTGGTCTGCCATCTCCTGGATTTTAATCTCTTGGAACGGAAGAAACTTTGACGCCCGAGTTGAGAGAAACAGCTGGCCTTTGGTATTGTTCATTTTGCAATCTACTGAGGGACATTCAACCATCGGTGTGAACTGTTTGGTTGTCACCGGTTGGAAAACCTCGCAGCCACATCGGTCACACGAGTAGGCATTGACTTGAATTGATGGCTTGACATCAGAAACCCTAGTTGTTATGCCTCGCACAGTTATGAGATGGCCCAGATGCTCTCCGCGAACATTTCGTACTGCTAGTGCTTTCGTGTTGCGTTCACTGCTTGATCCTGATGGGGTTATTGGTTTGAAGTTGAGTGTGTATCGTCGCGTTAACTCAGCCGGGAAGATTGAGTCGGGTCCTTGGTTGCCGAGATCATTGGCGATGGCTTCTTGTATCGCTTCGTTGCGCTTCGAGCGCTGGGTCATGATGATGTCTAGTACGTCGTCTTTGAAGCTGAGAAGGACTGGAGTTAGCCACAAACGTTGGTCGCTCAAAGGGTTATGCGCTCACGTTACGTCTTTCGTCGGCTCGGGCATCACTTTATCCACCGCTCTTGATAGGATTTCGATGTAATGGTATGCGTTTTTTTCGATAGAAGAAACTAGGTGAAGCTCTTGACCTTGCCCTTCCAGCGCCTTCTCGTACTGTATTCCGGTACTCGTCAGTGCCTGCGCTGTACTTTCGCTCGAAGGACGCTACCCACCGCTTCCAGATCATCCAGTTCTATAAGAATTTGCGAAGTCGCGCGATCTGCTATGTCTTGTACTGTCTTCATGTATTTCACTTTCGGACTCCGACTCCATTCAGTCCTTCGGTCTCCCTGTGCCGCACCGCCCTCTACATCGTCCATAAAATCGTACTCGTCGCTCAATCCATCTTCTTCAATATTTAGGTCTTGCAGCGCATCGGTCGCCTGCGCTGTGGAGGATTTGTAGGAGCGGAGGAAATCTTCGAACGCAGCTGATTGCGCGTTAATGGGGCCTTCATCGTTTGCGCAATGCTGTGTTTACCTTGCTGTTCGGCGTAGTTTACCGGCGGCCGGTAGCCCAAAAGCGCCATTGCGCCAGAAGAATCTTATGAATTGAGACGGCTGGACGATTTTGAGATTGCTGTTGAGTGTTTGCGTATACGTTCGGGTTGGCTGTTGCGATCTGATTGTGATGATGGTGTTGTTGACAGTCAGGCCGTTGGATCGCGTATCTGTGCGCGGTCGCGACGCGAAGAGTTGGTTTTGGTGAAAGATCAATTTTTGACCCTAATGCGGTAAAGCTTAGTTGGCTTTCAGCAACCTCGGCTTGCTGCGGCATTCAAGAGTGAATGTGAATGCGACGTGTGGCAGTTTTGCCTGTGATGGAGCGAGTATGGGGCACTTGGATACAGTCGTAACTCGGCAGCAACAATATTAGTTTCTTCGGAACTTACTCGACATGGCGCCTGCTCCAAAGAAAGCCTCTCAACAGGCAGTACAGGCAGAGCTCGCCCTGGTACACTCATTGAAGAGCTGTTTGGTCAACCTACCGACATCACTGGTAGCGGTTCTAGTCAATGCGAATGCTGTGAGTATAAGCAGTTATGTGATGAACCCACAACTTACTCCTCCTCTATAGGTTGCCCAGAATGTCGTTGTCGAGCTCAATTACAGACAGGCCATCTCCTCGAGCCCAGAGGTCAAGAGCAGTACTCAGTCGGCACAAAAGTCCGTCTTTGTTGGATGGACGGGTATGCAGAGCACGCGCAAGCTTGCGCCTGTGGTAGGAAGAGATGGCTTTAGCAGCAGCAGAGGTAGCGCTGCTGGAAGAGATCAGGACATACCTGTTGTAGAGATTGATGCGACGTTTGGCCGGTCACTAGGCCTGAGTGAGGGCCAGAAGGTACTGAACCGAGGATTAGTTTTATCTGGAGGCAGTCATGTTGACCTGCTTTAGTAGGTTGGAGTTCTTCTCCATCTAGATCCGCCACAGGCGCATACCATCAACATCGAGCCGTTAACACCTGCCGACTGGGAGAGTATGTATACAGGACGCCCGCCATTTGGCCACGCAGAGGCTGACCAGATACCACTTAGTGATCGAGCTGCATGCACAATTTCTGGAGCTCAACTTTCTATCCCAGGTTCGCGCGCTACCAAATCCGTCCTTTTCGCCTTCACCTGACGCTCCTCGTCAATCGCCGCATCCTTTGACGCTGCATTTGTCGCCCACCTCGACAGCAAACATTGTAGTTACTGCACTCACTCCTGCTCCGCCAGCCGGAACCGCTTTTGTAAAGATATCACCAGACGCAGAGGTCATAGTTGCGCCAAAGACTCGCCAAAAGTCTGAACGCAACTCCGGTCGGGAGAGCAGAAGCGTCACAAGCACAAGTCGAAGGAGTGTTGGTGCTAAGAGCGGTGCGAGTACTATAAGACATAAAGGTGGCAGAGAGGAGGGCTCCAACCGCGGCCCAATTTTCCTCCGAGGTGTCGATCGGAGCCTTTGTGAGGAGTGGTTCGACAACGAGTCTGCAGCGAACGAAGGTCTCAAAGTATGGCTGGATCCGGATGTGCTCATGTCAAAGGCTCTCAGAGGCGTGACCTGGGCGTCCGTTTCCATTGTCAAGCCTGCAGGGCTCCTGGAACCGATTGATGCTCACAAGGAGGCTGACATGGAAAAGCCTGCTACAAAGATCATTGCTCGTGTTGGGACGTGGGATGACGCACCAACCAGTCAGCATGCTGCTCTCTCCTCGTTGCTATGCAGCACGCTTGGCTCTGAAGGGTTTGTTGGCGGGCTGGTGCGGATTGAAGCCGCCCCGTCTCAATTATCAAGATCTGCTTCGAAAACGTCAACAACTAAAGACATTGCGGTGAAAGCACTGAGGGTCTTTCCGTTCTTGTCGCCTGCCCCTCAACAAAGCTCTGGTCTCAGATTTGGCGGAGAGTCAAAGCAAGAGCGGGAAGAAGCGGCGCAGAGGCTTAGGATTGTTTATGGCAAGGGTGGTAATGGCAACGGTCTGCTTGACGGCCCATTGACCGACGGCATGGTATTGCCAGCCACTACGGGGCCGGATCGGGGCTGGCAAGGTGGCATTCTTAGATTCGATCCGTTGCCGGCGGCGAGTCAGGATAGCAGCAGATCCTCTGCAAGCTGGATCTTGGGCCCAGAAAGAAAGCTCCCTATCGAAGTACAATCTGGAATTGTCAAGCCAGCGGCCGCTCTGGAAACATGGATGCCAGGCGAACCACTCCCACCGTCCAGTCCAGTCATGGTTGGCATAGACCCTTTGATCGATCAGGTCATGGCCCATATCTCACATTCATCATCAGTACTCCTAACAGGTGGTCTTGGTGCTGGTAAATCTTCTCTGGCTCATGTCATCGCACATCGCTTGCGCAGCCAGTATCTCTTCACTGCGATCTATTTTCCATGCCGCACTCTAGTCACGGACGAGACGCGGGTCTCAACAATCAAAGAAACTTTGAACAGAGTATTTGCGTCAGCTTCATGGGGCGCTCGTCTGGGTGGTCGGTCCATAGTGATACTTGATGACCTAGACCGACTTTGTCCAGTAGAGACAGAGCTCCAGGTTGGTGGTGAGAATGGTCGAAGTCGACATATCAGCGAAAGCATATGCTCGATCGTCAGGCAACACTGCTCAATGGATGCCGGCGTCGTACTGCTGGCAACTGCGCAGAGCAAAGAGTCCCTTAACAATGTTATCATAGGCGGACATGTTGCAAGGGAAATCGTCAGCCTCAAGGCGCCCAACAAGGAGGGCAGGCGGAGAGTTCTGGAAAAGCTGGTATATCAGAACAGCGAGCAAGCCACTCAGACTGATGGTTCTGTCCCGCCAGATACTCCTAGGAAAGACAACACAGGGTGGCATGATGGTTCAGTCTCACACAGCAGGAGCAATTCAAGCCAAACCGAGGGATTCGTAGTGGACAATAGCATTGACTTTCTTGATCTCGCAGGCCAGACAGACGGCTACATGCCCGGCGACCTAGTCCTCCTCGTGTCCCGCGCACGAAGCGAAGGCCTCATCCGCTCCGTCAGCGAATCCACACCAAGCCAATCCGCAAGTAGCGCCATCACCCTCAGCAAAGACGACTTCGCCCGCGCTCTTCAGGGTTTCACACCCGCCTCCCTTCGCAACGTGACGCTACAGTCCTCAACCACGCGCTGGGACTCGATCGGCGGCCTACACGCAACACGGCAAACCCTGCTCGAAACCCTGCAATATCCAACAACCTACGCGCCTATCTTCGCGCACTGCCCGCTACGGCTGCGTTCGGGTCTGCTGCTCTACGGCTACCCGGGCTGCGGGAAGACGCTGCTCGCCTCCGCGGTCGCCGGCGAGTGCGGCCTCAACTTCATCAGCGTGAAGGGCCCTGAGATTTTGAACAAGTACATCGGAGCGTCGGAGAAGAGTGTGCGTGACCTGTTCGAGCGAGCCGAAGCGGCCCGGCCGTGTGTTTTGTTCTTCGACGAGTTCGACAGCATCGCGCCGAAACGTGGGCACGACTCTACTGGTGTCACAGATCGGGTGGTGAACCAGCTACTGACGCAGATGGATGGCGCGGAGGGGTTGACGGGCGTTTACGTGCTGGCTGCGACAAGTCGACCGGATTTGATTGATCCGGCGTTGCTGAGGCCTGGACGGTTGGACAAGAGTCTGATCTGTGATTTGCCAAGCTTGGAGGATCGGGTGGACATTTTGAGGGCGCTGAGCCGGAAGCTGAGGTTCGAGGAGAGTGTGTTGGGAACGGAAGAGAGTGGGCAAAATCTACTGGAGATTGCAAGGCGGACGGAGGGATATTCGGGCGCAGATCTACAAGCCGTGGTGTACAACGCGCAGCTCGAGGCTATCCACGACGTCCTAGGCGACCACGACATCGACGGCGACTTTGGTGGTAAGCAGACTAGGAATGGAAAGACCACCTCGAACGACACAGCGAAGTCTTCAAAGTCAACACCCGACTTCATCTCCTTCCGTCTTGGCGACCCGGACGACACTTCTGGTTCCTCCTCTCCGCTCCCTCCCTCAGCGCTAACCGAGCGTGCCACAATCGCGGCCAAGATCGCTTCAGTGCAAGCCGCGCGCCGGCGGCAGAAACAGCTCCAGCACTCTGCGTTCTCCTCCGACTTGTCCGTCGAGAAGCAAGCAAAGGAGAAGCACAGGAGCAAGGAACCAACAATTCAGTGGCGGCACATCCTGACCTCGCTATCGACGACGCGCTCGTCGATCAGTCCAGAGGAGCGGCGCCGGCTTGCGGGGATATACAGGGAGTTTATAGTTGGGCGGAATGGGGAGATGCCCAATGGACAGGGCGGGAATGAGATTGGAGGACGAACAAGCTTGATGTAGAAATTGTATTTACCACATTGTATAGCAAATAGGAAAGTGTATCCTCGAAAGTTTACTCTAAGAACATTCAGACAGAAACGCGAACCACCAATGATCACACTTAAGCAGTGACAATTTCGCGTCTGGACAGAACGCGATGGGATCCTCCGTCGTCCTCCACGTATGCCACGACCCCTTCCCTACTGCATATCGTCCCTATTGCCGTAGAGGTCCACCACCTCAGCCCTCAAAAACTCTCGGTGTCTCATTCACTTCTGTCCCAATGCCTTCTCAGCCGCATCCTTCGCCTTCTCAACCACATCCTTGGCCTTGGTCTCCGCGCTAGTGAGACCCTCCTTCGCCCTCGCCTCGAGCTGCTTTTCCCTGCCACCGAAGCTGTTCGGCGTGCCATAGGTCAGCGGTTGAACTAGCGCAATGCAACACAACATGACTCGAGATAACCACCAAACCGTGACACATTTAAATGTCTCGAGCATGCTCTTCCTGACACACCAAGCAAGAACGCTGGAGAGAGCTCGGAAAACAGCGAAAGCGTCGAGAGAATTACAGAAACGGCAACAGGGAGGGAGTAAACGCACTTCCAGTAGTTTAGATACCGATACCCTTGCGTCAGCTGTGCGCTGAAGTTGACCAAGTGGCACCCGAATAGGAGGTAGTTCTTCGGCTGGACGGCCAGGGCGTACCGCATGAAGGTGGCCGAGTATGCTGATAGAGCGGCTGTCATACGGCCGGATATACTGTTATAGCGATTCGTTTTAGCATACGACTCTGTTTGAATGTGTAATCCGGGATTGTTTGGACACACGGAGTGCCGGTTGATAGGATTTAGCGGTGGGAGCGCGGAACGTATGTGCTTGTGATACCCGGTGGTACCGTCGCGAGCGCAGTGTCTAGTGAAGCGTATCTCGAGTGCGGTATGAGGGATTCCGGCGTAGACGGGAGATGCGTTCGATGGAAGGGGAATAGGTAAGGAGTGAAGGGATGGCTATGCGTACATGTCGGGGTCTTTCTGCGTGTCCATGACCGCTGCGATCGGGATACCGAAGTTGGAGGCCGGGCCCCAGAAATCTATCATCCAAACATCCTGAATCAGCTATGACAGTCCAGCAAAGGGGCGCGCTTGAGAAGGTGTATATCCGATAGATATCTCCGCAACGCTGAGCGGCGCAGCCGGAGCACGCGATCAGAGGAAAGACGTACGGGTGGAGCAGAAGTAGTCTAGGTAGGGGTTCGCGCGTATCCGCGCATTGAGTGCTTTTACTGCCGCCGCCATCTTTGGTATATGATAAGGTTTGGGGATGGGAGGAAGTGCTGTACGGGTTGCTTGGGATAGGTTCTTGATACTGCGGAGGTCAATCAAGCAGCCGGCCCGACCACGGCAGAACTCACAGCACTGGAGTCGGAAGAAATAGATCACGTGGACACGGTTGGACATTGATGCACGGCTAGGAACATCCAACATGGTATCTCTTTCGATCTGTGCTGCGCTCTTAGAACTTTTGGGGCAGCAGTAATCTACCAAAACGCCTGGGCCCTGCTGACCATGAGGAACCTCCTCCCTCTCGGGCACGCTTCTCGGCCTCCCCAGCAGCCTCTGCTACTCTCCTACTACCGTTCATCTAGCAAACTCGACTTAGGACAGATCCGAATAGATGACCACCCCATTCAAAGGTGAGAACCCATGGTACAGTGAAGAAGGCCAATGCCGCCTCTGTTAATCGATTATCTACCTCCAAATCCTGGTGGGAACCCTCTGCCCTGACCCGGCGGTGGCTGGAAGCCTGGTGGAGGTTGAAACCCAGCTATCGCAAATATTAGTACAGGTCTGCTAGGACTGTAATTCGAGTACTTACGCGGTCCTCCAGGTGCTCCACCTGGGAATCCTGCCGGTGGGAAGCCAGCTAAAGCGACATATCAGCACAAGCTCTCAAAACACAAGACAGGGCAAAACTTACGCGCTCCACCTGGTGGACCACCTCTTCCTGGAAAGCCTGGTGGCGCTCCAGGGAAGCCCGCTGGTGGGAATCCTGGTGCTCCTGGAAATCCAGGTGCAGGTCCTCCTACGCCAGCAGCTGGTCCCGTGAGTCCTATAGGAAGACCTCTGCCGGCTGGTCTGCTTATGCCCGGACCTGCTGCCATGGCCGCCGGAACACCTGCCGCACCCCCTGGAGCACTCGTGCCTAACCTCGCTGACGGATCTGCGGGCGGTGGGCCGTCGACTGAGAGAGATACAATGTTTGTACCCCGCACGATTGTGAGGCCGAGCGTGCGCTTCTCTTCTGACTCGACAAGCGCAGGTTGTACACTTCCCGGGGCGGCTGCTGACTTTTGCGGCTTGCGCTTGACGCGTCGGAACTCTTCTGTGTCGGCGAGAACGAGGTTCATGTGCTGGAAATAAGGCGTTAGTATTGCTTTGTGTCGCAGCGACCTCGGTCCGCGCACCTTGTCAAAGGCAAGCATCTGGCCTGCCATCTGCCGTCCGTCATTGAGGGTAGCTCGCATCCGGTAGTTGATCTAAGTGTGTTAGACTCCGGTTGAACTTATGGGTGCGCGACTAAAGCGACTGGATCTGTCGTAGGAGGCTTACATAGTTTTGCTGGAAATCCAGAAGTCAGCTGGCTCTGTCAACGAAGGCCTTCCTGTCATGATGCTCAAGGGTTGAGGGTCAACTCACCATCTTGCCCTGCTTGTTTCCTGACGCCATGATGGAGTCGGCGCGTGCGAACACGACTTTCAGGCTTCTGAAGAATGACAGGGACTTGCAGTCGGTATAACTCCAGTAGAGATGGGATACAACACACTTTCGCGATGCCGAAGTCCAAAGTTGCACGGTAAGAGGTCGCAGAGCCGCACTAGTGCTCGGTTAGCGTTTAGCGCGCTGTCTCACACTCCCACGACCATCATTTTTACCGACGGCAGCAACATCACCAACTTGTCGCCGACACTAACCTTCACAGCACAATCGCAATGGTAGGCATGGTACTGCATGACTCTATGCTCAGTACTGACCCAGAAATAGGCCCGAGGACAGAACTCCGATCAGCAGGTCAGCAGCACCGAGTCCGGCAAGGACAAGTCTGGCAACCCCATGCGCGAGCTCCGCATCCAGAAACTCGTGCTCAACATCTCCGTCGGTGAATCCGGTGACAGACTCACTCGTGCTGCGAAGGTGCTGGAACAACTGAGTGGTCAAACCCCAGTCTACAGTACGTCTTCAGCACACCACGTTCCTCGCTCTCACAACGGATATTGATCGCTCCCTCATAGGCAAGGCCCGCTACACCGTCCGAACATTCGGTATCCGACGTAACGAGAAGATCGCCGTGCACGTCACTGTCCGTGGCCCGAAGGCGGAGGAGATCTTGGAGCGTGGCTTGAAGGTCAAGGAGTATGAGTTGAGGAAGAGGAACTTCTCAGAGACTGGCAACTTCGGCTTCGGTATCAGCGAGCACATCGATCTTGGCATCAAGTACGACCCGGCCATTGGTATCTACGGAATGGACTTCTACTGCTGCATGTGAGTGGCATTCACCATGGTGGTCAATATGGCGAGGAAACAGTGGCTCTCATAGACAGAGGGTAGCAGGACGAGCAGGAAGCTGACTTTTTGGTACCAGGACCCGCCCAGGTGAGCGGATTGCCAGGCGCCGGAGGTGCAAGGGCAAGATTGGTGCCTCGCACAAGATCAACCAGGCCGAGACGATCAAGTGGTACAAGAACCGCTTCGAGGGCATTGTCAGGTAGAGGGTACAAGAGCTGGGTGAAGACGTGAGAGCATTTGCGGTCGGCGTACGAGTCCTTCAATGGCTATTGTAGCTACAAAACACGATTGAACGTGGCCTATCAATGGAGCTTTTCTGAGCATCGATCATCTACACAATGGAGGCTTCACTTGGGTGATGTTCCGCATAACCATTGTTGATCTGCTTCAATTTCCTCCTCGCCATCGAGTTGGAACTGTGGCTGCCTATGGCAGAGCCCGCGCGGACCACTTCCTCCGAAGAGGTATGACAAGGTAGGTTGTGAACCCGGAGCTTGATTGTTATGCGCGATGACATTTTTCACCCATCTGGTCTCTGCAAAATCAGATCTCTGTCTCTGGAGTTCGGCTGTT
>JAKLMF010000497.1:0-14741 GCA_022813555.1 Botryosphaeria agaves | reverse complement strand
ACTCTTCTACATGGACAACTGCACTACTTATATGCCAACCAATAGAACCAAAAGACAATCACAGAGGAATGGACCCCCGACTCGGCTGCGCCATCATGTGTTAGGAAGAGCAGATACTTCACAGCCAACAGCGACGAGAACAGATCGCCATGACTCCCTTCTCCCACAACGGGAATCGCTCACATGTGCCGCCACGTCCGTGCCTGTACATCTGATTCATTCATACCTTACAGTTCTAACGCAAGACCGCTACTCCCCACCACTCCTCCCGCGCGAGCCACATCACTTACGACGTTCCGCTTTTGGAGTCATGCCAAACAGGAATTGTACTTCCCAACCGACCGATACAACAATCACCCAAATCAGCGTTCCAGCAACCTCCCGCACAGCGCCCTCACTCATGCGTTGTTGTGGAAAGCCGCGTCATGTACTAAATGCAGTTTGAGCGATTTTCAGCCGCGGAAATGTACCACCAGCTTTGTGAGCACCGTCAAAAGGGTAGCTGAAGTTGCATTAGACTTTGCCGGCATGTCAATGAGGAAACTCCCGCTTGTTCTGACATACCAGCTGCCGGTTGTCAACAGCGTCGTTAATCGGCCATGCTCACATCATTTTTCCGACCTGACAGTGGAATAATATGTGTATTCATCAAGTAAACAGATCGAAGATCACGCACGAAGAGGCATGCTAGCATATTCATGCAGCGTCATGAAGTACGGCAGTGACGGCGCGTAAGCCTCGCCCTGTAATACTCTCTTTGCTCAGGCCTTTCGGGGTCTTTCTCATGGCTCAAGGGTGTTTTCTACCAGAAGACACCTTGCAATTACTGTGAATATCATCGTGACTGCCAAATTTTAAGAGTAGATAAGAATGTCAAGTTCATTGCTGAATTGTGTAATAGCACTTCGCATTGAGACAAAGCTAGCTGTAGAGAGATTGACCCCCGGACAGTTCTGCTTTCTAGTACTCTAGATCTAATCTAGTAGCATTATCGAATTCCATCAACATCGGTGAAGACTACTTTGCGTTGCAGTTCACGTGACTCGAGATGGCCGTTGCGACCCCAGATTTAGGGTTAGTCGGGCTAGACCCGAATTGGTTAAGTTACAGCAGCCGCCTTCCGAGAACAGATCGTCCGGGGAACAATCGACGACAGTCTTAATGTCTTTAACGTTACTCCTTACTGCACTTGCGATACCTACCTAGTTCTACGGGCCAGACTGACTTCAACTGCAAGACACATTCTACGGAATATTCTCCGTGATCGTCGACGCTTCCCAACCTTAAGCTGCCGCCATGGATGTTATGTCGTGCCTACGTCACCTTCCGCTACCAGCCGTCAATGCTTGATACCTCACTTCTCTCTGTCCCCAGGCTACATCCAACAACCGCTAAACTGTACATACCAAACTCCTCAGAATTTGCATCTGAGACATCGAAATGTCGGACGAACCTATCGACACAAACAAGACCACCCCCCACCTCGCCGACATCGCACCTCTCTCACGAGAAGTCCGGGCTCGAAACGAGTTCACCTCTAGAGCCATATTTCCCTTCAAAACATGGCAGTCAATACCGAGTTTCCCGGTGGTGCTTGCCAACATGGCGCTTTCTTCTGCTGCGCTCTTCGCTTCTGCGGCTGGCCTCTTCGTTACAGCGGCCGTCTTCCTCCCGCTAGGCGTAGTCAAGAGCATTGGGTCAACATTGGGATCAGTCTTCGGAGGCGGGAGAAGTAAGGATCAGTCGCAGGGAGTTGGGCGTATGCGACGACGATGTGTTGTTATCAATGGTGCAAGGTAGGGACTGTGTCCCACGCTTGGCAAACGTTGCTCCTGTACGGCATATACCATTTCCTCGTGTCCAAAAGCTAAGTATTATACCATACTAAAGCTCAGGAATCGGCGCCGCCTTGGTCCACGAATACGCGACGCCAAACACGCACCTCGTCCTCATCGCCCGCAGCGAGAAACGCCTTGAAATCGCAGCAAGAGACGCCGAAACCGCCGGCGCCACAACGTCTATCCACACCCTCGACTTCTTCAACCTCAACGACATCGACGCGCTCCGTCAACTCGTCTTCGCCATCGACCGCGAGTTCAACGGAATCGACATCGCCCTCTCCGTTACAGGCATCTCCGGCCACCGCAGTGACGTCGTAGGCAGAGAAGAAGACGCCGACCTCTCCAACGTCGACCCCGAAATTCGTGACAGAGTCGCTCCCATGGAAACAGGGCTGGAATGGGGTCCCACAACCGCGCAGCGCATGCTGGACATCAACGTCCGCACGCAGCAGACCTTCATCATGACAAACTGGGAGTTGATGAAGGCACGCCGCTCGCTCAAAAGCAGTCTGCAGCGTCCACCGCCCAAGATCGTGGTCATGGCGTCTAGCGCCGCGTTCTTCGCCCCTGCGAACTTCTGCTTGTATGCGGCGGCTAAGTCGTACCTGTACAGTCTGTGTCAGTCCTTGCAGGTGCTCTCAGCCCCATATGGCATTCAGATCACGACGGTCACACCGGGTTTTATTGAGAGCGGGATGACGCATACGATGTTGCAGGACGGCTCGACGCTACCGGTGGCCATGTTGGGGGATCCTGGGAAGATTGCGAAGAGGATCAGGAAGGCGGAGGAGAGGCAGGAGAGGGTCGTCGTGTATCCGTTGAGCCAGGTGCTGCCGCTGTTTGGAGCTAGAAGCGTGAATCCGCTGTTGGAGATTCTGGGGAGCTGGATTGGGGCTGCGTCGGTGGGTCATTCTACTTATGCCAAGTGTTTCGTGCTGTTCGCAAGTAAGCTAAAATTTGTTCTTGACAGGGATCTGCGGCCTGGGTGTTGAGTTGAGTGGGCGCTGTCGGACTGGACATTCCGTTCTGGCGAAACGACAGAGTAATCACATATTTGGGGCACTAAACCAACCTTCACCTGTGGCAAATGGCATTTTACAATTGTGGCAATTGCAATGTATTTGCATCGCTCACACCAGGTTCGCGAAGATGGATGTGTCAAAAAGGAGGCAATCTCAGTTTCGCGGGATCACGTGCTCTCTCCAACCTCGCGCTGTGCGGTGCATTGTACTGCTTCACAAACAGCAGGGTCGTGAAGGTGATTATGGGACCACGTACAACGATATGCTTGAAGCTCCTTAAAAAAAACATCCTTACACAATGCAAGTGTTCCTTCCGAACAGGTGCCACAGCCTTGCTTAGCCGCACCTTGGCGTGGGGGCTGTGGATGTGCACTTTGACTACATCCCATCAACAAGGAGCGGACGTTACAGAACAGTTGTCTTGCAGACTCCATAGATTGTATACAAATATGAGACCATGTCCTTCGGTTTCTCCGTCGGCGACTTCCTCACCGTCGGCAAACTAATCAAAGACATCATCACTTCCCTCCGCCATTCCTCTGTCGCCGAATACCGCGAGCTGACTCTCGAACTTCACAGCCTGCAACGCGCACTGCATGAAATCGAACACCTCCAACCTCCGCTGGGCCAAGAGGTGGCCGTTAACGCGGTCAAAGTGGCTGCGCTGATCTGCCAGTACCCGTTGGATGCGTTTGCGCAAGAGTTGAGGAAGTATGACAGACTTGATGGCGCAGGGGAGCAGGCAAGTAAAAGAAGAGCGGTGTTCAAACGGGTAGGGAGGAAAGTGCAGTGGGGGTTGGGGATGGCGGAGGAGGTCAGGGAGTTGCGGGCGTATTTGGCGGCGCATGTTGAGAGTCTGAATTTGCGGCTGATGACTTTGGGACTGTGAGTACATCTGTGGGTTTTGTGTAGCCAGGGTTGACTGTAGTAGGTCTATGACAACAATTCAGGCGAAAGCAGTGAAGGAGCACGAGGAGGAAGATGTGCGGTCACGTGCCGAAGTCGGTAGTTCGAAGAAGGAGGTTGAGTTGTGCGTGACTGTGTCGAAGGCGAATGGGTCCTTGCTTAGCAACTTGTACACGTCGGTGACAGGGTATTAAGTGTTCGAAATTCCTGTCTAGCTGTATCATCACTGACCGGTTGGCGGAGCAGTATGGTGCCGCAGGTCGCGTCACTCGCAGAACTGATGAACAATGTATGGAGCACCAACACGCAGGTCATGGCCTACCTAGCGGACTTGCAAACTTCGGCCTCGTCCATCGATCTTCAGCACACATGGTTCCAAACACCCATAAAGCTTGAAGACGCCCTCGGCCGTGTTATCCCGATACCATCGGAATATAACTGGACGGTCTGTATCACACCCAGTTCATCTGGCCGTCAATGATGAATGGGCAGAAACTTGAGGCCATAATACAGGACCAGTTCCGGACTGGACCTGGCCATGAGAAGGTTCTTGCTGGAGAGTACGAGCTCTTCCTTACCAATGATAGCAACCGAGTTGTATCCGAAGCCGAACATGGCGCTCTTACACCAGGCGCGAGTATCACCATGGGTATCATCATTGGCCGGTATGAAAAGCGGCACCTGAACGTTTGCCCAAGACCAGGTTGCAAATCGAAGGATCTAAAACCGAATGATGGTGGAGGACAGATGTGGTAGGCAATAAGAGTCCAGCGTAGGCCTCATAAGACTAAGCTGACATTTACACAGCACAAGATGCAATGCATGCTTTCAGCTCTCCCGAAAACCGCTTCCAAGGCCTTTCCGGGTATTCCATCTCAGTGATTTTGGAAGCCAAGCGAACAAAACGTTTCAAACTCTATCTATGGCCGGAAAACGCAAAAGAGAGATTGATAAATCTCATCCGGTTGGTGGCACGGCTGTCTTCTCGCGGATAAGAAATGAGCGACGGTGGTTCAAGAACTTGCGGACATATCACACAACTTTTTCTCAAGTCATGGATGCATCAATACCTACTTCGCTGTACGAGAGTACGCACGCCGCAAGCGTGGATTCGAGTAGGACAGCCAATAGTTGGACTAAGTCCACAGAGATGAACGCACCGAGTCTTGCTCCGCTGGAAGGCACAGAGCTAAGTGCGTCCTCGGCGACGGCTGATGTGGCTGCTGCGTTAGGGAAAACTTTTCATCCAAAGAATACGGTTCTTGGTATGCCAGTCGAAGATTCAACACGCGTCGGAACCTCGTCGCAATCATCCTTGAAGAGGCACACGCCGAAGACGAACCAGATACTGTCCCTCGTAGCATCAGAGCTGGAGACAAGTCTGTCTGAGCTCCGCGATGCGACGACCTGGGAAGAGCTGGGGATGGACTCCTTGCTATCGTTGACACTCTTAGCCGAGATGCGCGACGTATTGGACCGCGGAGTCAGCGCTGTCACGTTCCCGCCGCCCATGAGCCGACTGGAAGAGGCATACGATCGTGATGAGGTGGCCGATCTTCTTTCAGCAGAAGGAATCAGGGATTAGAGAACGCCAGGGTGTCAAAAGGAACAAAATGAAGCCAGCACGCGAAAAGCAATCCTCGTGTTTTTTACGACAATAATCCATTGGGGCACCTCGGGCATTGATGGGCGTTGGAGTGATAATGAATCATGAATAAACTATCTTGGCAAAGGCTTAGTGATATGCTTGGGAGCCCACGATCGACAGTTTGCTCGCGACAACCATCGTGGCAGACGGGACGGTTGTCTCCGCCACGTGATGAGGGCTTCCGCAGTAAAGTTTTGCCCTAACGGTCGGAGGATTAGCCATACACGTCACTGGGCATCCCGAGAACGATCCAACCACCTCCCACATATCAACACCTTACTCGCGCATCTACAGCGGCAAGCTGGACATGAATGACGTGTTGGAAGGAAGCATCCCTTGTCAGTGTTGACCGCATCGAGGCCCGACTCTCCACCAACAACAAGGAATGCACACGGGCTTGAAGCGCTACCCTCTACTCTGCATGCAACCGGTCAGCTTGCATGGCATTGCGATGCCTCCTCCGCAATTGAGTGCTGGCTGAACCCTGGATACACAGCAGACGATGTGTCCCGCGATGTTCTTTTGGCCGCACTGATTCCGGGGAAGCCTGCATCGACATCACCGCAGGCGCCGTCATCTTACACAACGCGTAAGACTCTGTGTCTACATATCCATAGCTCAGTGAGCGGCAGAAGAAAAGCATCAAGGATGTAAGCACAACAAGCTCCATGTGTCTAAAAAGCTTCTACGTCTCAGAAGCGCTTAGGAGGCCGCGGATCTAGGGTCGGATTTAACTACGTATTGTTAGTTTTGTAATTCCGCTGCGTAAAGAGAGAGAGACCATGCCTGTCGCACATTGGAGGCGGACTGGGTTCCGCCGCACGACGGCAACGGAGCCATCCAACAAGCTTGCGGGACGCCTGTGTTGCGCCAACATCACGTCCTACTCCAGACTTCTTGCGCAACTGCTCGCTGTTACGATAACCGCACACATATTTGCGAAGAGAAGACACGCGAACATGAGCAAATCCACCTTCCCGTAGCGCGCACTCGAAGGCTGGTGAAGACTCGGCGAGGAAGAAGCTTGCGTCTGCGGAAGCTTCGCCGGACGCGCTCAGCTTCAATGGTATGATGCAACGATCCCGCCTCTTCCGCAAACGGCGCAGTCGAAACTGCACCTACTCTCAAGCTCTCCCGCGAGCTGGCGCGTGAGAGGTCTCCACGCATCGGCGCTTGTGGGGTAACCTCAAGGATCACGCCGTGGCTCCCGTGTGGTCGCCGGCAGGCCTTAAGCTTGGCGATCCTCATTGATTGCGGGGTAAGGGTGAAGAGCCCCCTTGCAACTCCAGACGCCCCCTCCGTCATGCTATCAATGCGAGCCGTCCCCTGTTGTAACGTCCATCCTCAGATGGCCTTGCACTGTCGAAGAGAGGTCGTGTGGTGCACAACGTGCCGTCTCGCATGTGGCATGCCCTCTAAATGGCGTCGTCCGCCCCCCTCAGTGTTGCCTCTTCCCTTCAAATCCACCTCCCTTCTCAATCGACGGAGATTGGCAAAATAGTCGACCGGTATAGGCATCGCTATCTCGATTATTGCCCAAGATGCCGTACTTCGGCCTCACGGGCAATGCCCTCACCCTTTGGGTGACTGTCGCCTGTGCGACAGATATGACTCTTTTCGGTTATGATCAGGGTGTCTTTGGTGAGTGCACAATTGGATGTTGATGCTAGGGAAAGTTTGCTCATGCGAGACAGGTGGTGTGATTGTCACACCGGATTTTCTCGAGACGCACGGCCTCACCAATAACCCAAGTTTGGTTGGGACAGTGACGGCTCTCTACGACATTGGCTGCTTCTTCGGAGCGGTGTCGACAATCTGGATTGGCGAACCGTTTGGCCGGAAGAAATCTGTCCTGTGTGGCACCACCATCATGAGTATCGGCGCTATTTTGCAGATCACTTCCTTCAGCGTTCCCCATATGATTGTCGGACGGTGAGTGTATCTTCTCGACGCCCACCGTGCATCAGCTGACGGGCCGCAGTATCGTCGCTGGCATCGGAAATGGCATCAACACGGCAACAGCTCCCGTCTGGCAAGGTGAAACATCCAAGGCCAGCTGGCGTGGCAAGCTTGTAATCATCGAAATGATCATGAACATCATGGGTTTCTCTGTGTCCAACTGGGTAACGTTTGGATTCTCCTATACTACCGGAGGAATCGCCTGGCGCATCCCTCTTGCGCTCCAGTTCATCTTCATCGTGATTCTGTACGCCACTGTGCCATGGCTACCGGAATCTCCAAGGTAAGCCAGACAAATATCGTCCTGTGTGCAGACCGTCACAGGAGAGACCGTGCTGGACTGTGGGATATGTTGCTGACGGCACAAAACAGATGGTTGATCTGGAAAGGCCGAGTCGAAGAAGCCGAACACATCCTTGCCGACTTGGAAGCCACGGACATCGACGACCCGTACATCATCACGCAGTCCAAGGACGTCCAGTGGGCAGTCGAACACGAAAAGGCCAACGCAGTCCCCTGGTCACAGCTGCTCCGCGGCAAGACCGGCGAACAAGGTGGCACCAGCACTCTCCGCCGCATCTTCCTAGGCATGGGCACACAAGCGATGCAGCAGCTCTCCGGCATCAACGTGACGTCGTACTACCTGCCCACCGTGCTGATCACCTCCGTCGGCCTCTCTAACAAGATGGCACGTCTCCTCGCCGCCTGCAACTCCGTCAGCTACCTGCTCTTCAGCTTCATCGGCATCCCCAACGTCGAGCGCTGGGGCCGGCGCAAGATGATGATGTATGGCGCCGCAGGCCAGTGCTTCTGCTACTGCGTCATCACGCTCTGCGTCCGCTACGCCACCCCGCCCGTCTACTCGACCTCGAAGCAGTGGGGGGCCGCCTCCATCGCCTTCTTCTTCCTGTACTACGTCTTCTTCGGCATCTGTTGGCAGGGTGTGCCCTGGCTGTATCCGACAGAGATCAACTCGTTGAGCATGCGGACCAAAGGTGCGGCGCTAGGGACGGCGACGAACTGGATCTTCAACTTCATGGGTATGGCTTCGCTCTCGAACTGAAAATCTCATTGGATTCTTGCTGACGCAAAGTCTCCCTTCCCAGTCGTCGAAATCACTCCGATAGGCATCGACACTCTCGGCTGGAAGTTCTACATCATCTGGTGCATCTTCAACGGCGCCTTTGTCCCGGTCGTCTACTTCTTCTACCCTGAGGCAAGTCTTCCCAATTCCCATCCCTCATTTCCCAGTTCCCGTTTCCCATCTCCCAGATTCCCCCCTCCCTCTCCCTTTCAAACTAACGCCAGTCTTTTCCCCGCTTCCAGACCGCCGACCGCACCCTCGAAGACGTCGACCGCTTCTTCCACGAGAACCATAAGATCTTCGTCAACCGCGACAAGGAGGCCTGCCAGTCCAAGCGCCCGGAGCGCTACCAGATGCGCGAGCACGAGGAGGTCCGGCGCAACAGCAGCATCCGGCCCGAGGACGTGAGCGCGGCGTCGCGGAAGTACAGGCGCGAGACACTGGCGATTTTGAATGAGAGGGGCAGCGTGGACGAGAAGGGGAGTGTGGAGGCTTATGATCGGGTTTGAGCGGATGGCTTTGACAGTGTAGTGCGCATGATACCACGGGCGGAGTGGATGATGAGGAGTGTGTAAGATAGGACGATGGGGAATTTGAGGTGATGGTGGAGGGGGATGCTTGTGGCATAGTGCTAGCGTTATGGAGTCTTCTCTAATGTCAGATAAGATCCAAGCCATATATCATGAAGTATCATGCTGTGGGCGCACTCTAGCACTGAAGCACGTGGTCTTGATATTGTAGGAAGATGAGCGCCGAATGGCAACTTTCCGGATGGAAAGGACAACACCTCCCTCAGAGTTCCTTGCTGCGTGAACGGTCTCAGGTCACGACGTGCTCAGCAACAACGTCTTTCAGGAAACCCGGGGAGTAACGCCTTGACAGCACGGTCCGTCAGTCGGCGTATCTTCGTCAAACTTAGACCGCTCCCACGCTGTTCCATCCTACAGCTCGTGACTGATGCGATTACTGAGAGTGAGGCAGTCGGAACTTCCCGACACCCCACATCCCACATATGTGGCTCCGTATACTGCCGTGCAACGGAAACCAGAGTTCATGGAGAGGTCTCAAAGTACTGCGTAATCCAGATGCTTTGTTGAAATGGCGTAGGAACACAAAGAGAGCCACCGATAGGCGGAGCCGCTCCGGTCGACTAGATGCTGACAGAGAAGCAACGTTATAATGAAACAGCTGGGCAGAGACCAAATCGAAAGAGAACGCGATTGCTTCCAACTGCACAGCTTTGAGAGAAACGTGAAAAGATTAAACTTGCATATGTAGACAGGAAGCAAACTGTGTTCCCTACGGCGCGTGACATGATAGCAAAAGAAATGTAAGACTTGAAACTCAAAATTGGAAAAGAGTCCAGGTGTAGCGTCACAGTCAATATGGATGAAGAGCTAGCGATCCACTTGTATACACGTCGGCATCGTCCTACCTGGAATTCGTACTGAATCGATCCGTCAGGCTCTCGAATACGACAGTGATGCACCTACCTTCTCTTCAACATGATCGGACAAACTGCACTCTCAGTCTTCAGGTCAAGATTTAGCTATTCGTTGTAGTTGCTCTCTTATAGGACCTAAGAACACTTAGATTTCGCCTTGCGCTGCTATCCGCCACGGTTTGTTCATCGCTCTTTGGCTTATGACATTCATTGCGGATAGAACACCGGGATCATGCCCACAAAATCAGAGCCATCGACGGCTAGTAAGAGCTATACAAAGCAAGCAATGATTGACGGAGATATCAGAAATGAATATGGTAACCCAGCGGGGATACGTGCACCTTCTGTTGCTTCACATTCCAGGGACACATAACTCCGTCCGTCTCGAACCAACACTAGACGGTGTGGTTGCATCTATCCCTCACGAGCCTCTCATCGCGCCTTGTCCATGGAAGCCCTTAAATTCGGCTTGAAGACATCTTGCTGTCGATTCGGGAACGAGCCATCAGAAATTCGTTCCGCATCACTTTCAGATGCATGCTGTACGCATGGCCCTGACGGATGATTCGAGTATTGAGTCTTTCTCCCCTATCACCAGTCTGTCGCCGCTTCCACAAGCTGTTCGGGAAAATATATTCGGTGGTGGAAGGTCAAAAGGGGAGGTGAAGTCGGCCGCTAAAACCGCAAGCTCCGCCTAGTCAATGCCGAGTTCCGTCCGCATCACTGGTTGCATCATCCGCAACGACATTGAGCTTTAGAGCAATCCATTCAAAATGCTGTCTCCCCACTCTTTGCACGAAAGTTTCCTCATCGCTGTATTCAAACCGCCCTGATAGATCCAGCGATCCATGTCTACCGCAGCCAGCATGACTTCCGCCCAGAAAACCAACGTCAACATTGTCTTCGGTGCCATGACAATTGGCAAGCCAGGTACGTTCCCCGACAGCTACAGGCAGCTCAATCCTAACATACCTGGTTTCAAGGCGCCGAACAAGCCCGCGTCCACACGCTAGAAGACACCACCGCCATCCTCGACATCTTCCAGAAGCACGGTCACAATGAGATCGACACAGCGCGCTTCTACGGCGGCGGCTCCTCCGAAGAGTACCTAGGCCAGCTGCACTGGCAAGACCGCGGCCTCGTCATGGACACCAAATACTACCCCACCATCGGACGCAACATGGACCAGGAGCAATGGACCCACAAGCCCGAGCACCTGCGCCAGAACCTGCTGAACTCGCTCAAAGCGCTGCAAGCCGACAAGATCGACATGTGGTACCTGCACGGCCCGGACCGCACCACCCCCTACGAAGAGACGCTGCGCGAGGTCAACAACCTGTACAAGGAGGGCTACTTCAAGCGCTTCGCCATCAGCAACTACATGGCGTGGGAAGTCGCGCAGATGTGCGAGATCTGCGAGCGAAACGGATGGGTCAAGCCCGTCGTGTACCAGGGCATCTACAACGCGATCCACCGCGCCGTTGAGCCGGAGCTGTTCCCTTGCCTCCGGCATTACGGGCTCGCGTTCTACAATTACAACCCTCTTGGCGGTGGTTGGCTAACTGACCGGTACCATCGCGAGGACAAAGAGGTGGAGGAGGGAAGTCGGTTCGATCCGAATCGGTGGCAGGGCAAGATGTACCGCATGCGGTACTGGAACGACGCGTACTTTGATGCGCTGGAGATCATCAGGCCGGTCGCGAAGAAGCATGGGTTAACGGAGGCGGAGTGCGCGCTGAGGTGGATGACGAACCATTCGTTGCTGAAGAGGGAGTGTGGGGATGCGGTCATTATTGGGGCGAGTAGTACCAAGCATCTGGAGCAGAACCTTGTGGATTTGGAGAAGGGACCGCTGCCGGAAGAGGTTGTGCAGGCGTTGGATGCGGCGTGGGAGAGGGTGAGAGGGATTTCGTGGAAGTACTGGCATTGAAGGGGTGGAAAGCTCTAGAGGCTCTGTGTGCACATACAGACTGGGGACATCCTCATTGTACATACCCTCTCTCATTGATATCTAATAGGCATTATAGAACGGACTGCGCGATCCGCTTAAACTTCTAGGGTGTCCCCTCAATAGAAACGAACTCCTGGTGGTTACTGGGCTTCTCAAAACGAGAGGCCCGAGGGACCATATCCGGTCCTTAGTCAGCCGTGGCTTTGATCCTCCAATGGTGAAAGCTCCCTCACTCTGTCAACTCACTAGCGAGCTATTGTAGTTGCTCGATCTGCACAGAAACACATAACAAAACTCCAGGAACTTGGTACTCAGTCTCTGGTCTCATTGTACACGTGATCTACAAACGGACCCATGCAGCTCGACCTCGGTCTTGACCTCATCGTCCTGCAGGTCCACATGGCGAACGTGCGCAGTCGTAAGGCGCCTGTAACACCCCCATAGATCTCCAAACAATTACATATACCGCTGTCACCGTATCCCCCTCTCGACTCCACGTCATGGAGCTACTCCTCCACCTCTACCTCCTCTACCACCTACTCCTCCTCTACGCCCTCTTCATCCACTTCCCTCACCCCCCCACCACCTCCGCCCCTCTCCGCCAATCCCTCGTCAAGCTCCTCTCCACCCTGCACGTCGTCTGCACATTCACCCCGCTGATCCTGCTCCCCCGCCTCTCCTCCGCCCCCGCCATCCCCGCTGCCAACCCGCTGCTCTCCACCATCGCGGCATCATTGCTTTCCAGTTGCATCGCCCTCTTCGCGTGGACGGCAGTCACCACGAGCCCCGGGCGCTTGTCGTTCATCTACGGAGAGTCGAGATCGAAAGGGATCATCACGTCCGGCCCGTTCGCTTGGGTCAGACACCCGACATACACGTCCTACATCCTCGGCTGGACGGGCTCCGTCCTGCTGACCCTCGCTCACAGTCCCTCAGACTCAAGCGCCAGTTTCTGGGGCGCACTGGGCGCCGGAGCCTGTCTAGTGGGGCTGTTATGGCTGTACGCGGACGCGGCGGCGCAGGAAGAGCGCCGCCTCACGGGGCCGGGGGCGCCGGAGGAGGTGAGGAGGGAGTATCTGGCGTATCGGGGGAGGACGAAGGGGTGGGTACCGGGGGTGTATTGATTTGGAGGGGCTGATGAGGAGGGTTCTTAGGGGGGGGTTGCGAGTGGGAGTTTGAGGGGGGGGAAGGATTTGGAGCGGATTGGGGCACGGGTGGGTCAGTCGAGCATGTAGGGACTTCTTTGTAGCGGGGCGGAGTTTTGAGTTGTCTCACGGACTAGGGGTGGGTGATTTGTGAATGGTTTATACATTTTCGCCGCCTCTTCAAGAACCGCAAAAACCGTTGCCTGAACCGGATTACTGGTATTTCGGGACGTATAGCCAGTCATATGCTTCGTCCGTTGAGGACCCCGTTGGTTTGGATTACATTTTACCCCGCCTCTCATGTACTAGAATTACATGTTTACATTATTACCCTTTCTCCATTTAAGCAACCTTTTGCGCCTTTCGACCAAACAGAAAGCAGACTCCCTTCGCAAAAAGACCCTCGCAAATTCTCGCACGTCGATAGAAGCATCACCGCGCACTCAGAGCTGGAAGGAGCCCGGCGTGAAAGTGTTAGCGTTCGTGTCGATTGTAAGCATGAGGCCGGGCGTGATCTTCGGCTGGTCGAACGAGAACTGCATGAATTGATTGGCTGTCGAGACTGGTCAGCACAAGGCCCCCGAAGGCGATAACATGGGTACTTACATGAGAGCTTCTGTGCGCCGACCGTAGCGGATGAGCCACTAAAGCTAACATCGTAGTACTTGACGACGCAGACGCCGGGCTGGTCCTCGCGGAAGGTCATGGTGAAGTGGAAGTACTCGGTGCGCCGCAGGTATGCAGATGTGTAGAACTCAAAGGTCAGAGTCCGTGAACCGATGGGGCCGGAGACATCGTAGTAGATGCCCTGCTGCGTGCCCTGGTAGATGTACAAGTCGTCCCAGAAACCCATGATGGACACGTCAGGGATTGTAGTGCCACTCAACACGTAAGGTGCCGAGGACACGGGCAAGGGCCCGTTGATCCATGCAACAGTGCCTCCGCCAATGGAAACGAAGCCATTGATCATCAGGGAAACGGAAGTGCTGTAAGTGCCATAGGCGCCAATGGGGAAGGGGAGCTCGAGTGCGTAGTAGCTGTCGTCATAGCTGGCAGGTGATCCGCTGAGACTTCCCACAACCGCGGTCGGTGAGGTGAGAACCACGCCCGGAACCGTCAAAGTAACCTGTTGCGTCTCCGTGACGGTGGTTGTTTCGGAAACTGTTGTAGGTGGCGCAGCGGCAGTGATTGTAGCGGTCGTAGTAGACGTTCCAGTAGCTACGAGGGAACAGGCGGCTGAGATCCTGGACGGGGCCCAGGAGGTGATTGAAGCCGGTGTTCCAAGGCTCATGGTTCTTTTTTGAACCGCCGACGATGCGGCAGTTACTGCAGCCGCCGGAGTGTCCACAGGCTTGTTAGTGTCAAGCGGAATGGAGATGGTTGAGATAGCAATGCTGTAGTCGCTGCCTGTGAAAGCATCATCACGCTTCCTGAGCGGCTGGGATGCGGCTGCAGCGAGAGTTGTTGTAGCGATAATAACGGTGGCGCTATCAGTGGAAGTAAGAGTAGTAGTGATTGTCGAGGAACTCGGCGTTTCGGTAGTCGTTGCGGTGACTACAGGCTGTGTGTATCCTATATAAGACGTGCAAAACTCTGCACCGTTGCTGTTCAGATACGAGATGTCGGACGGACAGATGGGATAGCCTGGGTCGGTGATGTTGCTGTATGTGAAACTGTACGAAATTGTGTAGACATCGGAGCCCCTGTGCTGACCGGTGTTCATGGCATAAGAAGAATCCCA
>JAKLMF010000496.1:0-14800 GCA_022813555.1 Botryosphaeria agaves | reverse complement strand
TAATTGGAGTGCGTGGTTGTCTGATGTCGATCTCAACGTCCAAATTGCACCACGCGAAGGATCATTAGTGTCAGATGTGGTCCGAGATGGTCAATCAGGGGGCGCCGAAGCCATGTGCGAAGAACGCGGTATTACTCCTCGTGCAGACTGACCTCGATGAGATTGCTGCTCAAGGCGATGTGATAGTTGGGGCTCGTGAAGGTCGTCGCATGGTTGACAGGCAGCGTTGACGTTGGAGATGCATGCAGCTTGGAGGCTCCTCCCGCACTGCTTCAAACAGCGTTCCCCACGCGTGACAGGAGCCGAAACTGCCCACCACTCAGGGGTCTTCATGCCCGTGCGCGCTTCGTCCCGCCGATGGGCGTCAACGCATTCTTGACAAATCAGAACAGCAATGTGTTCTGCAGCAGCATATGCGGCAGCAGACTGACCATTCCTGTTTCTGCAGAACGGCGTCTACCAATGGCTTGTTAAGGCCGGGTGCCAAGCCAGGGACCCGTAGCATGTGCATAGATCTCCCTGAGGTTTGAGGTCCTCTTCAACCTCTGTTTCGCTGTGCTTCAACCGACTCCGCATCGTTTCATATCATCTCTTGCGTGCTTTTGCTTCTTTCATTGGCCTCTCGTCTGGCCTCATCTAATAGATATTGGTTGTTGTTTCCTTGACACCTACGCTCTTTCTAACTGCAAGCGCTGCTTGGGAAACAAGGGTTACTCGCTCATTCCTGCAACCTAGAGTTACACCGCTGCTCGCAGTGCACGCGAGGTAACAACGCACAATCTGCTTGCTTGCTTCACTGGTTCCCGCTCGGAGACCTCCACACTCGCTCGTGCCGACTTTCGCTGAAATATTGTCAACCGCGTCCTATTGCATAGTAAACCAGCATTTCGCTGCCAACGTACACGTACACGGAGTTTCCGCCTGCCGTTCTTTCCCAGCTCAGTTCGGACTGCACCTAGCGCGATAGAAGGGATACACGAAGAACGGAAGCGTTTGCGGACATAATGGCGGACGTAGCAAGGCCGATAAGCTTTCTGCCAGCAATCAAATGCTCAGCCTGTGGTGTTGAGACAGAGCTCGCACACATGGGCGATCATGTCTGCTCTAGCAAACCAGCAGGTGAGCTTTTGCATCGATCTCTGTCTATCAATTGACTGACGCTCGGGTACCAGAACCACTACCAAAGCGGACGATTAGCGACGAGAGGCCTGCTCAAGCAACTGCGCCCAATCTGGGTGCAAAGCCAAATCAAAGATTTTTTAAACCTGGGAGGGCGTTATTACCACGGATAGATTCGTCGGTCGCGAGTAAGTGACGCGCCATGTGAGCATCTCATCTACAAGGGATTGACGACTTGAAGATAGGGCCTTTCTACCGCTAGATCAGCTCACTCCTTCGAGCAACGCGAGCGAACCGAGAAGCGCGTCACCGGCATCTCCTAGTCACAGCTACAGAATCCAAAAACCCTTACTAAAACGCAGTCGAACAACTCCTCTTGTGCCTTTAAGAGGACCGCCTTCACCCGACCTACCGTCTAACCTCGATTGTGCCTTTCCCCCGTTTCCGACCAGTCGCAGTGTCGAAGCGAGGCCAAAAACCATAAACAAAGTGGACGGGATACAGCGCCAGACTCAAGCCGATCATAGCCTGCCTCCTCAGAGCCCAAAAACACCTGGAGGTGCCAACATATTGAAGAGAATGGACAGTATTGCTCCAGGGCCATTCGATGCGCGCAACGGTAGCAGGTCAAGAAGAAGAGATGTCTCGAATACATCCTCAAGGAGTCATTCCGGGGACCATTCTCGCAGCTCTAGCAGTAGTAGCAAGAGATACGGTCAGAGGTCGTCGAACGCGAGTTCGGATCAATCACGAAGCTCGGTTCAATCCAGTCGGTCGAGTGGTCGCCCCATACAGGCCCTAGCAGACGCGCCTAGGTCACGCGTGGGGCCTCCTCCTCGACCTGCCAGACCGGACACAATCGACGAGTTCATAGAACAACTACAGTCGCCAATGGAACAGCTCACCTTCAACGATCATTCCAAGACGCACCAGTGGAGGACAGAGAGTGGCAATAGTCTTGGCGATCAGGCTGCTTTCACGCACCGACGACCATCTGAACCTGCAACCTCAGTCAGACCTCACGTGCCAGTATCGACATTGCAAACCCCTTCCAAAGTCACTCAATCTCCACCACGGAGTAGACCTAGTGGAATGCCAATCCGTTCACAATCTAGTGATGCAGATTTGCCCACACTTAGTTCGAGTCGTTACGGAATGACAGCCCATGCTCCCTTTGGCAACACGACACCTATTCATCCGCCCCGAAACATTCTGAGACAGGCCATCAACGGCTCCTCCCACGTGGCAATGGATTCGGCATCATCAGATGGCTCTACATCTAGTTCCGATGCAAGGACTGCTAGCTCGAAATCGAGCCCTCCCGATTCGGAAACATCGGATCTATCACGTGGGCCCTCACAAAGAGGCAGCAACGATGAATCTCTAGCAGTTATGAAACCTGGCGCAACCAAAGCTGAGCCTCAATCCAACGTGATACCTGATCTACTACGGTCTTTGGCGTTCCACGGGAATCCTCAGGCTCAGAATAAACTATCCAATCTTTTTAAGCTTGACACCTCGGAGCCACCGCAGCTACCATCGACCCAATTTGCTACGGAAGGCCCAGAGTCGCCGATGGATCCAGACATCCAAGGAGGTCTGTTTCGAACACGCACTTTCGACAGTACATCTTCGTCGGAACGATCCCTGCCCGTAACACACCCATCCACGGTGCCCCCACCTGAGCCTCGAAAAGACCCGATCACCCAATCAAGCGAACCAGGGCCACCCACTACCCGTCGAACTCCTCCATCTACCAAAGGCAACTGCAGGGGCTGTGGCCAAGTCATCGTAGGAAAGTCTGTAAAAGCCGCCGACGGTCGTCTAACAGGGCGATTCCATAAGCAATGTAAGTACGCCGCAAGACCTGCAGATGCATCCTTGCTGATCGTTTACCTCTCAGGTTTCGTCTGCAAAACATGCAAAGCGCCCTTCCAGACGGCCGACTTCTACGTCATCAACAACGACCCCTACTGTGGACAGCACTATCACCAGCTCAACGGCTCTCTGTGCCAGTCTTGCAACTCCGGCATCGAGGGGCAGTGCCTGGAGACCGAGCAGAAGCAGAAGTTCCATCCCGGATGCTTCACGTGCCAGGAGTGCCGGATGCCGCTTAGCGACGATTACTTCGAGGTTGGTGGGAAGGTGTTTTGCGAGAGGCATGCCTTCCAAGGCCTACAGAAAAATAAACTCCTTGGCGCCGGTCAACGGTATCCGGAACGCAGGACTACGAGACTCATGATGATGTGAGCATTCTTGAGACGCTACTATGCGGTGGCTGGCTTCTCTCTTCAGCCTCGACACTTCACTGGTCGGTGTCTTTCCGCATATATACTCTTCAGGCATCTTTTGACTCAGTCCTTTACTTCAGCGGCTTCACATTTAGATTTTGATCATGTCCTGGAGCAACTTGTGCTGTGGGATCGATTTTGCTGTTCCTCATGTCCTTGAACTTTTGGCCCGCATTTTGTCTTTCTCGCTTATGTCTTATCAAGCATTTGAGGTGGCGTTTCACACTGGAGTAGAGATGGTTCTCTTGGGTCAAGTTGGTGGCATAGGATATACCCTTCTACGTTTTGCATGCATCCAGCATTTTGGTCAGATAGAGTTCGACCTGCGTATCTGTAAATAATGTATAGTGTGGTACAACCAACCTGTGATCTGCGGATTCGGAGCGCAGATACAGGAGAATCAGAATTGCTCCTCTCTCCGCGTGGATACAATCCTCCACTACCAATACGGGAGTGGAAACATGTTGGTCTACTGTAGCTGATAGTGACTGCAGCGCGTGTACGACTTCCAGGCCAACCTGAAGGTCTAACGGCAGTGCTAAGAGCTCAGAGATTCGGGACATGAACTTCAGATCTATATGTCAATGAATTCGTGTCATCTAAACCATATATGCTCGGATCTGTGAAGTAGCTATGTGCGGTTGCTGTGCTCCGAAATCCTAGTGCCCCCTAAAACAAGCAAGTCTTCGCGAACCCTTCAAGCGCGTCATCCTCCAAAAAGTTCCGTCCGCTGCGCAACTCGAACAAACGATGCACCCAAAACCATGGCCTTCATCAACAATGCCCACCGATGCCAACCCATCCCACCACGCCCCTAACAATGCATCTCCACGCCCCCCAACGACAGCAGCACCACCCGCGCGCTCCCCGCAACCGCGCAACAACAACGACAGCAGCAGCAGCAGCATCTTCGCCCTCCCCCCACCCCTAAAACGCCTCTTCGACACCTTCCCCCTGCTCACCTACCCCCCCAACGCCCTCCCCCAGCGCTCTCCACCCCCGCGCCACGAACCCGTCCTCTACATCTTCGCGACACCCCAGGGCGCCGCGCGCGGCGCGCCCAGCTTCAACCCCGGCTGCCTGAAATGGCAGACCTACCTGACGTTCCGGGGCGTCGCGTTCCGGTGCCGGGCGGCGAACAACCACGCGTCGCCGAGCGGGGCGCTGCCGTTTCTGCTGCCGGCGGGTGTGCAGGGGAGGGGGGAAGTGGGGGTGGGGTTGGAGAAGGTTGAGCCGGTTGCGACGAGTAGGCTGCAGAAATGGGTTGAGGGGCAGGGGGCAAAGAAGGGGCAGGAGGCTGGGGGTGTGAGGTTGGAGGCGTATATGGCGCTGCTGGATGTGCGGATACGGAGAGCTTGGGTGAGTTTCTAGTCTCCGCCTTCTTGCTTCTGCGAAGGAGAGAGGCAGGGGAGCACGCGACTGTTGATTGCGGAGACGCTGATTGTTTGTGTTGACTAGCTGTATACCCTCTACCTAACTCCGAACTTCCACTCCCTCGCCGTACCCCTGTACATCGCACCCGCCTCCACCTCCCTTCTCGTGCGCCTCGCCCTCAGCCACTCCCTCCAGTCCGCCGCAACAGCCGAACTGCTCAAATCGACCGGCACGCCTGTCATCGATGCTGCGACGCTGTACACGGAGGCGGACGAGGCGTTCCGGGCGCTGGACAGGCTGCTGGGGGAGGACGAGTGGTTCTTTGGCGCGGAGGAGCCGGGGCTGCTGGATGCGGCGGTGTTTAGCTATGTGCATTTGTTGATGGATGAGGGGATGGGGGAGGGGTGGAGGGAGCATGGGGTGAGGAGAGGGGTTGAGGCGTGTGAGGCGTTGAGGGGGCATCGGGAGAGGGTGCTTAGGAGGTATTTTCCGGGGGAGAAGTGAGGGGGAGAGGGGAAGTGGAAGAGGAGGGTTGACGGAGTGTCATAGATGTCGACAGCGTGCGTGTTGGCTGTGGGAGGGCTAGTGTCTTTGTAATTGTGCTTGGAGGCCCTCTGGTAGAGCTGTCTCAGTCCGGAGCAGTTGCTGGCAATAGAAGCGCGTGATGGCGTGATCGCGCGTTTCGGGGTTTAGCTGTACATTACTAGAAGGAAACAACAATGGTGTATTGCTATACCTAGTGTCTCCGTGAACCACGGCACACTCTCTGCGGGGAAGCAATTCAGTGCGCCGATTCGACACTCATACGTCGTGCTGCTCGAGTGGTTTGGTTGTGGCGGCCGCCGTCGCCGTCCTTGGCGGACACCGGCGAACTGCAGACATGTGTGAGTCATCCAGGATATGCACGACAGTGAGTCGCAATGAAGACCGGCGATGGTATACGGACCGATATAAGAGGCGGATAGCGTCGGCCTTGCCTAGGTATCCTGTTCTGTCTTTCGATAGCATCTCTGAGTCGAGAAGCCTTCGCGCGTTTCAGTTCGTTCGTCAAGCAAAGAGCATATTACCCTTACGATTCCATTGACACCACCAGTCTTCCTATAAGATATTTAAAGAGCGCTCATACACCCTGGTAATACTCGCAGTTTCTTGATAACCCTCAATAATCTGCTTTACTCAAAAATCCGCATCTCAGTCCACCATCCCATTTATATTCTCTCACACAAGCCACAATGACCCAACCCTCCCTCACCACAACCTTCGACACCTCCCTCATCGACCTCGGCGGCTCCTTCTCCACAACCGAAAGCGCCTCCTCCGAGAACGACGCCCCCCCAGCCGCGTCGCCCTTCCAACCCTCCTCCCAACCGCCCTCCTCATCATCAGCCACAGCAAAACCACCACCCCCAGGCCCCCAAACCCCACCCCGCCAGACCCAAACCGCCCCCACAAACACCGCCCTCTACAACGCCTGGTCCAGCACCTACGACACCGACGGCAACATCCTGCAAGCCGTCGACGACCTCGAACACATCACTCTCCTCCCCACTTTCCTGTCTCTCCTCCCTGCTCCGACCCCCTCCAGCGCGCCACTGCATCTGCTGGACCTGGGCTGCGGCACCGGCCGCACGACGCTGAAGCTGCTGGCGCACGCTTGGCCCCCGGATGCCCCGGCCGTGAGGGTTACGGGGGTGGATGCGTCGGCGGGGATGCTGGAGGTTGCGGGAAGGAAGTTGCAGGAGGCTCTGCAGCAGCAGAAGCATGATGTCAGGTTCCGGCTCGTGGCGAAGGACTTCCTCGTCAGTGCCGACGGCAGCGAGGGCGATGCTGGAGGTAGCGAGGTCGCGGGGCTGGTGGAGGAGGTGGGGCAGGCAGACGGCGTGGTCAGCACGCTTGTGCTCGAGCACTTCCCGCTGTCGACCTTCTTCTCAGTGCTGAGGGCGTTGGTGAAGAGGGGTGGGGTGGCGCTGGTGACGAACATGCATCCGGACATGGGGGCCAGGAGTCAGGCGGGGTTTTTGGAGAGGGATGAGCTGGGGAGGGAGGTCAAGGTCAAGGGGTTGAGCTGGGTGCATGGCGTAAGGGAGACAGTGGAGGGGGCGGAGAGGGAGGGGTTTGAGGTTTTGGGGAGGGTGGGGGAGAGGGCTGTTAATGAGGGGATGGTGGAGGGGCTGGGGAGGAGGGCGGGGAAGTGGGTGGGATGTAGGGTTTGGTATGGGATGGTGCTGAGGAGGGTGAGGTGATGGTGTGGTTGGGAGGTGAGTGAAGAGAGGGACGAAGAAGGGTGAATGGGAACACCTAGGTGGTGTCGTTCTGCTGCGGAGGGTTGACCATTGGAGTATTGGAGGCTCCTGTCTTGCTATGGGATTGCCTTCTAGTTTGCATAACCATCTGAGTTGCTGGCGCACGGTACAGCTAAGCGTAGGCTGCGAGATATTCTTCAAAAAAGAAATCTTCTTCATTGTATTCTATAACGGCACTGAAAACTACAGTAGAGCAGCCAGGTTCCTACAGAAAGTTACCCAAGGCGGTAAAAGGCGATTTGATATTGAACGCATCTCCCGGTTCGACCTGGGGTCCTGGAGGACATGCAGAACATACCCGTGTAACGATTGAGATATCCTACAGATGCGGTCACTGTTTCAAAGAGATTGAGCGCTGCCTCTTATTTGACATCGGAAGTTGAGGATGTCCTCCATATAGTCAGACACAATATAGTCTCAAATCGTCCCGGCGTCCTACGCAACTGCCATTCGGGGGTCATCTGATGTGATCCCCTCCAGCGGGCTTGAGAATATCTTTCGACATACAAAATTCAGAATGCCCTCGACCTGTTCAGGCCAATTTCGCTCACACATTCAATGGTAATTGATGAATTCTCGAAAACAAGTAGAAGAGCTTGGACCCATTGCTCATCCACTACGTGTAGGGAAGGTATTCACTGAGCGTAGATGAATGCTGGCCTGCGAACCGAGTGCAACATCCAACTTCCGGAGGGAGGGAGAGAGTCCTGATGTCTTAGCGCTAATCTTACGCTGTATTCGAGTCGCATATCGTCAGTTGACAGATTGTGAGGCCAGGTGGTGGAAGAGGAGAGGAAGAGGATGGAGTTGTAGATGCAGTTGCTGACTAACACGATATGTTCACTTCCGAACTCTTTGTTGAATGGTCCACTTTTGCCTCACTCATACGATGTCAGGGCAATCAACCCGTAAGTATTCTAGTTAATTCTGCCGTTGTACGGTTGCTCCGATGCACCATGAGGTAAGATGTCGCAAGTTGTGCGCTGCATCAGCACCGCCGTGTGGCCGACACATCTCTCTTTCGAAGTCAACAATGCTCCACTCGCCAAAGAAAGAACCTAGTTCTCGGGGAGATGGTAACTAATCTCTGTTATTCGGTTGTTTCTCTCATCGTGGAGCGGAACTCGCTTCGTCTAAGTCGTCTGCAACATGTCTCCATTATTCCTTTGTCCCACTCTATGTCGCCAAGCTCCCAGTACGACATAGCTGTTGCGCTGAGCCCATTCTTGTGGAGACAAAATGCTCACGTGCATTTCACTTCTTTCTTCTCGCGTACGACGGCCAGCTTCGGATCAACCTAGTCTCTTCCATGACCCGAGTCCTCCATGTCGCTAAACTATTGCTACTATCCACCAGCAACCTGATGTAAGCCACATATGCGGCTCAAGCGTCGTGTCACCATCATACACGTACGATAGACGGCAAGGTCCTCAGCCACCCTTGTCGAATTCTGGAACGCTATCATCCAGTTGTCAATTTCTCATACAAGCGCCTCGATCATGGAGGGCAGCTGTGACGCCTTACCCTCGCTTCCTGAGGACTGCTGACCACGCTACCAGACTGGAACATGCAATGTCATACGAATTAATGCTTCCCATAGTGGGCATCACTGGAGCAGCTTAGCAGGACGTACGGCTGTTCAATGTTGTCAAAATCCATATCAGACACCGAATCACCCGACGTTGCTCTTGTTGTACGAAGAGGTTCTGGCCAGCAATACAGCCAATTTGCTTGAATTCCCAGGATCGTGCATGCCAAACTATCGGGATAACTGCCATATAGCTTAATACAGGCGGTGGACCGCATCTGTGTACTGGATCTCTATTCGACGTCATAGTAAACGCCGTCTTTAGGATCACGACCATCATACAATGCATTGAAAGGCCTAGGAGCATCATCTGACACGAAGAGAATGATTGTGGCACGATGGCTTGTGTCTCTTTGTTCCATACCAGCCGGACCATTGTTCAAAGGGTTCCTGCAGACCGACCGACCCATGCCCCGGCGGCTTGGGGCAACCGGGGGTTACAAGAGCTTGAGGCATCTAACTTCATGTAGGCGGAGACAACCAATTTCTCACGGTCCGCGACAATGTTCGTACAAAGCAGGGTGTAGACAGCCCTCCTTGGCACCTTCTAAGAGCGCCGAGTGCAAACACCTGATACTGAATATCTTGTCAACCTCAGAATGTTGGGTCTAGATTTGCGGGTCAGCGCTGTTACAGATGGAAGGATACGCTACTCCACTGCTTGAACAACCTGACATCGTCGATGGGGTATGTACAACACCAAACATTAGCTACTCCGGGTCCTTGGACTCATGCGCGAAATAAGAGGTAGAAAACAAGCACTTCTATCCCCATCAGGTGTTTGATCAGGTTCAGCGGCTAAAGTGAGATCATCCAGGTAACCTTCAACATCTATAAAATCCCCTTCGACCTCCTCGAAATACAATCATCAGCAAGCATCAGATCTCATCTCAACATCTCCCACTCGCTCTTCCAAAACCCAACGCTCCAGGCCCCCGCCGCCACAACACCAGCAATCAAAATGAAGACCACAATCCTCGCCTCCCTCCTCACCATGGCCCTCGCCGTCACCGCCACTCCCACCGGCACCAAGGAGACCAAGAAGACCAAGAAGACCAAGGACGTGACTGTCAAGCAAGCCCAGCAGAGCTGCGGCAGCCAGACCCCCGCCTGCTGCGACGCCAAGGGCAGCTGCTCACCCGTGCAAACCGTCGCCTGCAAGGGCCTCGTGACCGGCGGTCTCTTGAACGGCCTCGCGGACTGCCTCCTCAACCAGGTCTTGGATTTGCCGGTCAACCAGGTTTGCAGCGGTAACACGGCGCAGTGCTGCAACAACAATAGCGTAAGTGTCACAAGCGCTTCTGATGGCATGAGAGCTGCATTTGCAGGTTTCGTGGATTAGAGACTGTGGCTAACTATATATCTTCGCATGTGCAGGGCCTTCTTGGTGGATGCATCGCTATCCCAATCAACGTCAACATCTAAGCGATCAACATCGCGAGCTGCTAGCCGGTTGTGGAGGCATTTGCAGGAGTCTTGTGCATGGAACAGAGCATCAACTCTTCTCTTTACTGTTTTGTTTTGCATTGCATGGGGGAGAGTCACTCATTCGGAAAACACGAGCACAGATCGATGAAAGGAGCTTGGATCTGCTATTAGTCAAGCCATCATGTTCTTCTGCTGTAAGAACCTAGTCATATAGCAACTCAAGCCTCCTTCTGCAGATTTCGGGTGCACCATCTAGGCACTCCCAACAACAGCAAGTCCGCTGCTAGCCGACCTCCCCTCAAGACTTCGACGCCTCCCATCCAACTCCTTGTCTGACTACTCCCACAGTCCTTCATGCCGACATCAAGAAAATCCAACTGCTGAACACCTACTCCTTAATCTCTTTCTTGTGAAACACATCTACCACCCCGTCAGCATCAGCCGCACTCCTCACATCCTCGCAAAACTCAGCCTACTCGGAATCTCCGGCATCCAACTAGCCCGGCTCTTACAAAAGAACTCGCCCTTCGGCGGCAGCGCCTCCGGATCATCAAGACTTCCGACTGTGATATACCGCGACGTATCCTTTGCATTCTCCTACACCAGGAAGCCCCATGGTCAGCACGCCCGGAACTCTGTCTCTCTTCTTCTTGTATTAAACACCTGTATTGACGCACCCCATACTCAAGTATATAGCTCCCGCAGTTGTCGCAGAACTCGCGGTACAGCATCACCCCGGAGCCGTTGTCCATCTTGTGCTCCTTGGCCTTTCCCTGTGTGTATTTGAAGGCGTCGATGGGGACTTTGGCGGTTAGTCCATAGTTTGTGCCAAAGGCTTTCTGTTTAGTGCTCCAGTGAGTTGCTGTTGCTCGTTGTAGGTACTTGCTGGAGACTGGAGGGGAGAGTCGAGGGGAGAATGGTAGCCTGGAGAAATTAGCGTACCTTGCAGTTCTTGCAGTGGCAGAGGGATGTGCGGGCGTCGTCGGCGGAGTTGAGGTTGAGCTCGTACTTGATGTTGCGGCAGTAGCAGGAGCCGGTGAGCTTCATGGTTGCGTGGTAGTGTTGCTGAATACGTGTAGTGTGCGAGGAAGGGTAGGAGAAGTTATGGCCAACGGCTGTGTGAGTAAGATGGAAGACAAAGTGACTGAAGATTGGCAGCCTGAAGGATGTTGACAGTAAACGTGTCTGCATCACTGACGTCACTGTGACTGGTGCAGATCTTCGGGATATTGAGGCTCTGTTCAGAAGAGATTTTGACAATCTCAAGACATGGGAGAAAGGAGGATGGATGGAATTGTATACAGACCGTATGAGTACAACCAAACCCCCATGATCGTACCTACTATCTGTGAAACTTGCATCACCATGATTATCTGTAAACCATCTCATGAGAAGGGCTAGTAAGTCCTCCAGGTGCCTGAAGGAGGGACAAGGTTTGCGTCTGGAAAATAGAAAGACAAAGAGTGAAGCCTCGAGAAGCACGTCATATGTAGGGAAGAGGATCGAGAAGAAGAGGAGATATACATTCCTTGACTACCATTGAAGAGTATCGCTGAACAACAAGCCAAGGACCCGCAACACCAAGATCATGCTTCTTTTTAGATCTACGACCTCAAGCCCAGCAGGAAATTGCCTCCCTTCCCTCCTTCTCCCCCAGATCCGCCACCGGGTAGATACGCGACATTCGGGTTGTTGGACAGCATCTGCGCGATATCTTTCTGCGTCTCTATCCGTCTGATCAGGATGAGTCCCTCTCCAGACTTAGCCACCGCCCTGCTAATGTGGTCTGCCGCCTCTGCTTCTCCCTCCGCCCTGATGACGTTCGCCTGCCTCTCCTGCTCCGCCTTCTCGACGATGAACCGTGCTCGCTCCGCCTCCTGCTGTGCAATCTGCTTCTCCTCGACAGCGCGCGTAAACTCCTTACCGAAGGTCATGTGCGTGATCGAGACGTCTTCTAGGGCGATGTTGAACTCCTGGGCACGCTTGAGTAGGTCGGATCGGATCCGGTTACTGACGGCTTCTCGCTGGGTGATGAGTTCGGCGGCGTCGAACTGGGCAACTATGGCTTTGAGAACTTCGTTGCCGATCGAAGGGAGGACACGCTCGTCGTAGTCCATGCCGAGATTCTGCAGATGGTTATTAGTTCATCGTACTCCTCTTCGCCTCGCCATCCAGCACGCAGAAGTACCGCAAGCAGCGCACTACTGCAGTCTTCTCGGGATAATACACACCTGATAGATCTTCGGCAAGTTCTTCACATCCGGCCTATGCAGCACCCTGAGCGTCAAGCTCACCATCTGCAAGTCCTTGCTACCAGTGGTCGTGGAGATGTTCCTCGGCTTCGTCCTCACATCATATACGATGGCCTTCTGCAGCCACGGGATCAGGAAGTGTGTTCCCTCGTTGACCACTGTATCTTTAACTCCAGACAGCCTGTCGAAGATGACCGCTCGAGTGCCACCCTTCACATCGTAGATCGAGGCTTGGACGAGGGAGATGCCGACAGCGGCGGGCACAGCCCATTTGTAGAGAGCTCCTAGGGCGTTGGCCATTATGGGTGTAGACGGGGATGAGGCGCGTTTGTGAGGTGGTGGAGGCGAGCAGTCTGATGCGTGTGAAGCTGTCACCAAAAGATCACTATTGCCCGTTTCGGCAATGCCCGCAACGTCACGTGAAAGCGACTGCTAAGCGGAGAGGGACTAGCGTGGATGCGACCGACTTCATGACAATCGTAGAGACCTCGACTGTGTAGCAGCTCCTCTTCCCGCAAAGACCTCTTAAGGCGCCGTCGAACCTCTCAATCACACAGCTAAACATCTTATAATACCGACACAATGGGTGGCGGCGGTGAGAAGATGCCAGGCCAGTGAGTATACCCGCAATGGCTGTAGCCAGCAGCTGCCCTCGAGTGCCACGGAGCGTCTTCGAGATGCGGCCAGCTTCTGGTTGAAATTTTCGCTATGAACATGTGGCTGACGAACTCTTCTCCAGGTACATGGGGTGGTGGGGCTCCCTCGGTATGCATCCCTCAGTTCTGCTCATAGAACGGACACCCGCAACCCTTACTACGCGCCACATACCTTGACGCCTCTATACCCTCCGTCCGTACCTATTACATTCACACTTACACCCGTCCCATCAGGCTCCCCGCCCCAGAAGGGTGTCATAACCTATGCGCTCTCCTCCAACCGTCAGAAGCCGCTCGCCGGCACCCTCGACGCAGCCATCTTCAACACCTTCCGACGATTCCGGAACCAGGTCCTGTACTGGGCACCTCCGCTTATCATCGCATACTCTACAATGAAGTGGGCCATCGAGAGGTATGTTTGGGGAAAACGTCAAGAACTTGGGTCATAAAAATTGGTGCTGATATGTCGGAATTACACAGGAACGAATACTTGAACTCGAAATCTGGGCGAGCAGAGTATGCAGAGAGCGGAGAGGAGTAGAGGATGATGGTGTTTGTTGCAATTACGAGCGCTTCCTGAGGGTCAATTGCCGCATGTAAACTACAGTCGGGACAATATTACACTGTACAACTTTGGCCAGCTAATACTCTCCACCACCTTACTGGGTCTTGCAACGGCATTGTATAGGTTAAGACATACGCAATGATCTTAGCAACATGGACCTTGGTCACGCTCCCTCGCCTCAAAGAAGATTTCCTTCCTTCCAACGAGCCTTCCCGTTTCCCTTTACATCTGTATTTGCAGCTCTTCCAAATGTAATCACTTCTGGTGTCTATGCCGCGTACCACTCCTCGTTATATGTACTATCTACGGGAGCCTGGTCCTGCACAATACAGAGAAAGACATGCATGATGATTCTAATGTTAGCAAACTCGTGCTGTTAACTTTACATGACTGCTGTGCTATCACATGCCTCTTTCTAATAAGCACTCACCACCACATAACTCAAGCAGTATCAAACACAAAAACATAAAAAAGATCAATATAAAGTAGCAGTGTTGATATCGGCTGCTGCAACTGGGTTTCGAGCAACCTTGGAACAGAACTGGCTGTTAGAAAGAATGCACAGACATGATTAAGGAATGTAGTTCGGTGTTACACAGGACAGACCGCTCCAGGGCTCTTCAAACCGACCTTTGAAAGCTCGCAATGAAATTCGAAGTCTTTGTGGTCGTGCGTATGAAGCTGAGATGCAATCTTTCTAATCAAAAGGAAAACAACAGATACTCAACGTTACGAGTGCATTTGGTCCAAAAGGCTTGCGTGCAGTGACTTTGCGATGTTCTGCGCCTCGAATGACTGCAAAAAGACGCAAAAGAAATGTGGTCAGCTCCCTACCCGGTTCGAACGAGTGACCTTAGGATCTGCAATCCCACGCTCTACCACTGAGCTAAGAGAGCTGTTTTAGCACCAATTTAGCTAAGGAAGCTGTGATGTCTGTTTTTCTTAAACTGTATATAATCATCAAATGAAGCTGCATCCGATGGTTTCATGATGCATCCACTCTTGCATCCTTGTGGCCGCGCCGGTTTAGCCTGTCCTCCACGAAATCTGTGCCTATAGTAAGTAACTCTGCATTGATAATGCTAGAGCTTTCCAACTTTACAGTCGAAATTAAAGCTTTAAGTGCTCCCCTGACCCTATCTAGGTAGCATATGAATATATACCACTCGAGCTTTACGACGCAGATTACTTACTTCGGGGGACACTCTCGTGAGGAACGTACCC
>JAKLMF010000495.1:0-14802 GCA_022813555.1 Botryosphaeria agaves | reverse complement strand
GCCAGCGACTAGTTCCTGATTCAAACCATAGGACAGCTAACACCCCTTCCCTGTACCTTTGATCAACCCTCCGAAGTGACCAGATAACCGCCGCTGCCCTGAAGCTCCCGGCGGCTTGGCTTAGCATCTTCGGCAGTGTTTGATCGTCTCCGTCTTATGCTCCTTCCAGCGGATAACGGCTAGGTGCGTAGTAGTGGAGCATAGGGTTGTCTTATTTGATCTCAACGATTGCGTGGATTGTGTTGGACGGCTCTCTGGAATGTGATTCGAGGACTGCTTCTTTGGCGCGCTCTTCTGTCCGCAATTATGTGCTGCTCCGACACTGCTTTGTCTACGAAACGTTTGTCCTTCGTAATAGCTCTTTATGCAAGGTCCGGTTGACGTCCAGTCGGCCAATGATGATGCGGGCAGTCAGCTCGTTGCTAGTCGCAAGTGCATTGTCGTCGAAACTAAAGTTCGGGATGACACGACGGGTCGAGCGAAAACGTCTGCGCTTGATGGCTTGTGAGCCATGGCTCCAACGGGCTTGGAGTTCCATCGAAATCACTGGCGCACCAGCGCTACCGCCCTTGGCAGACGCCTTCCAAAGCCCAGCAGGTTTATGCTTACTGTTAGTCGACCATGGCATGCGCCTTCATAGTCAGGGTGGCTATCGTCGCGGAAGTCACCGAAGCGATCGTTCAACTGACTGAGCTTGGTACGACGATTCTGCCCCTGATAGACGTCTTCCTCCGAACGAGGCGTCAAGCTTGGTCTGTTGCCCTGTTCGCAAGCGACCTCTCAAGCTGGACGACGCTGTTGTGCGTATTCATCGTACAGCATCTTGTGCTGGCGAACCTAGTGTTTGACTTGCGTCATCTCGCATTGTGCGGACCCGGGGCGACGGTCCCTGAAGCGAACCTTCATTGATTCCACGGAGAAGACGGCACAGGTAGCGGCCGGGAGAGCAACAATAATATTTCCTGACGCACGCGGAGATTGAGGTCTTGTTCCTCTCTATCGCGCAACTAGCTGTGCTCACATTTGCGGGTGTCTTGACGTCCATGACAGTAGTTGTGCACTGCGACGAGTGCGGCGAGCGGTCACCACGATGGTTCGCAAGCGGGTTACAGTGCGCTGACTAACGTTAGTTGAGCGGCCACGAACCAGGATTGGCCAAGCTACTGGCCCCTTTGCCAGATCTGACGTAGGGCTGCCCCCAAACGGCTGACGACGTTCACCAAACAATTGTTTTATTGGAGGGCATCCGCAGGTAAGACCGCGGTATGGCGGCGCGTGACGGGAACTACAACGTTGTCTTGTCTCTCGTGTGTGTGTCTCTGCGCCCACCATCTGTGATTCCAAAGAGGCAGGTGGTTTGCTGTAAAATATGGGCACCCTCTGCCGCATGCATCATGTGAGACTATGGATATGTCGGCACCTGGGTACGAGTCGCGCTAGTCGCCAGCCGAAGGCTTGCTTGCCGGAAGCCCTGGCGATGAGATGTGTGAGACGGCGCGGTTCACAGACGGGACAGGCTGCGTCCAGCGGAGGGCTTGTGCTGGGCTTGGTTGCAAGCCATCGCTCATGAATCTCCGCAACATGCCCGCCAATGGTGGACCCTGATCGGCCGATCGCGCATTAGGGATTGGCGTTGGGATTCTGCAGAGGTGTATGCAGCTGCGTGTGCCTCCTGCAGGAAAGCTAAAGCTTCCTTTGATGCTGTCTTTGCAGCTGTGCAGAGCACACCGACACCAACGCTGTTAGCGGATGGAACATTGCAATGGGACTACTCTTTCCGCTGGCCTATCCCCAACATCGGAAGACTGTTCTTGTTGAGTGACCGGTCACGCGTCAAGCCGTCTTCAGGAAATATCCGTAGTGTCTAATGTCTTACTAGATCGTGCAAATGGTTGTTTCAGATCGGAGGTCTTCCTCGGCTTGGAGCACATGTACAAGCACGCGGGGAACATGGAGAGCATGGATGAAGGTTGAGGTACCACAAATCCAAGTACATATTGAACGAGGAGCCGTGGGATGCAGAGAACGCAGAGTTTGGTAAGACGGACGGGACTCCGTTTGTCAGGCAAAGAAACGTAACACTCTGTTGTTGCGTTCATTGCCCTTTCCATGCGAGGAGTGTCTCGGGGTTCATTGCAACCGCGGAGGCTTATTTCGGAACTACAGCGAACCAAACAGTCATCTCATCGCTTAGACAAATATCATGCGGGGCCGCTATCTATTGGACTCTCGTTTGTATCTATTTGTGGCTTCTTGTCCGTTCAAAGAGCTCTGGTATTGGTGGTGCTAGAAGAAAGAGAACAGAGTTGTTGACAGATTGTGGCGTGAATGTGCTCGAATGCGGCTCCCGCTGGGCGACGGGGACGCCTCATGAGGATGAAAGCGATACGTATGCACTGTCCGATAGGGCAGAGTAAGGAAACCTTAATTGTTTCGCCTCCTTTGATCTGCGTGATCTTCTCAACGCCAATCCTTTTTCTTAGCGGCTCTCGGACCTCGAAGTTGATGTTCAGGGACTCCCGTCTTCCGCAAAGGTGGGGATACAACGTCAAAGATCTACGAGTGTACACTGTAAACGGCGATAATGCACTGGACTTATAGACGATGCTCGTCCCTGCATTGTGACAAGCTCACACTCTTGTATTCAATTTTTGAGAACAGGATACGAACCTCTGAGACTTCGTGCTATGGTACATACAGTACTGAGGCTGTAAGCTGAAGTAATATGTTCTTGTTGGCAGCGTTTCAGCTGGTAGGAGCTTACGTCTTCCATTCAGGATATAGAGCTTCTTTTCTGAGCATTTGACAGTTCCAGTGAATTGTTTCTTACACTTCTTCCGAGTATCTCCATGTTACGCCTTTCCTATCTCACAACATGTCTCTTGCCATCGTTCAATCATTACTGCAGTCTTCCTTACCGCAGCACTCTCACTGAGAAGGCCGGTAAGTAACAATTTTTCCGAATGTGTCTGCCATGCCCCAGATGCCGGCCCGTAGACATGCCAACTGCACGATCTGAGAATGATCAACGAAAAGATTGACGTCCACGCCAAACTCTCGGATGTACCTTCGACACTATGTTAGCACTACCATTAAGAAACTTTTTTTAAGAATTGAGATCTGGACACAACTGCTGTGCCCTTAGACAGCACAGAACATGGGACGTCTATCTTCACGTGCAGCCCCTTTTCAGAGCAGTCGACAGTAGTTTGGACGTAACTCACCAATTAAACACCTTCGGCTCCGCCGCCTCAAACATGACCTTCTCCATCGGCAGCTCCCTCAAAATCGCCTGAATAACATCCGTCCGCCAACTCTTCACATTCTCCGTGATGCCCTCACTCTCGATCATCATCCTCTCCACGCCGGCATCAACAAACCTCTTCGCGATATCAATCACCCTGCTCGGATCCGACGTGCCCATACTCTCCAAATCACTCGCCTCCGTGTCCCCCCCGGCCCCAAACTGGATCCCGATCTCCGGCTTCGCCTTCAAGCCGAACGCGTGCACCCGGTCAACGAGCCGCAGCCAGTCGTCCGGCGGCAGCGACAGGAAACCGTGCGAGATCTCGACGACGTCGAAGCCGACGTCCTTGCACTTCTGCAGGTACCGGTCGACGGCCGCGGCGGCGTCGGATGAAGTCAGCACGTGCTCCATCCAGCCGCCCGTCGAGACGTAGACGCCGTGGGCGTGCGCCAGGTCGATCAGCTCGCGGAGGCGGGCTTCGGGGAAGAGGGAGAAGGAGCCGCCGGCGAACTTGAGGCCGTCGACGTGGTAGCCCATGCTGGTGGGGTCTGGTTAGCCATTTATTCTTGGATGAAAAGCGTGCTCGACCTCCAATGATATGCTGAGAACGCTCTCTCAACAACATCTAAGCGACACGATGCTTTGAACTTTCTCACATAGCTTAACTATGTATTCAGAGATGGCAACCAGACACGTGACTAACCGTTCCCTCCCAATGACCATCAAACCCCATCTCCAACCTCCTCCCATCCCCGCCCAGACAAACCTAAGAGAAGCTGGGTACTCACGTCTCCAACACATCTTCCAAATACCTCTTCCCCATCACCGAATAGTATGGCCCCCTGATCTCCGTCACGCCGCCCTTCCTGGGCTTGGCATTGCGCGCGTTGTGCCTGATGAAGCCGAACCCGTTCTCCGCGTCCTCGAGCAAAATCTTGGGTTTTTTGCTGATAGCGTCATACAGGGGTTTGGCGGTGGAGAACGCATGGCTGGTAGCGGCTGTGATGAGACGGCTGCTGCTGGTGATGATGGGGAGGGCGGCGGGCTTGCGGAGGAGGAGGGGGCGGAGGAGGGACATGATGGGCACAGGGTGTTGGTGAATGAGATAGTTTATTAGTTTCGGCTTTGAGATTTTTCACCTGGTGACTAGGGGGAACTTTTTGCTTATCAGCAGTGCTGCAATGGTTCTGTAGCAAATCAAATATCCGCATGTTTTTAAACACGAGCGACGAGGTTTTGGCGGGGACGTCTTCAAGGGACGTTATCGGCGCTACGTCATTGGTAAACAAGCCGTGCGGATGCGTAGGTAATTCGAACATCTTGATATGTAGCTTCAAGTTAATCATCCCATTGTTAGATATAGCATAGTGTTGTTGCCACGAGAAAACCGAGCGCTATGTGCTAAACGAAGATGCGCCAATAACAGCAGAGGCTATATGACCAAGCCATATTGCTCCCCCATCAGCCATGCGTTACCCCCAACCAGAGCAACCGTCTCGAGACTGCCCAAACACCGGTGCCTGAAACCTAATTGAGCCCTTTGCTACGCCTTGTGTCAGGCCTCAGATGTCCTCATATGCAGACGCCCTGATAGAGAAAATGTAGACATTCCCACTGAACTGTTCCCCCACCGAAGATAACCCCCACCATCACCTCATCAGATACACAAAAACCGTGCACTTCTCCCACTCAACCTGCTCCTTCTCCGCCCCCCTCCCCTTCGACGGCGACCCCGCCGCCGCCGCCACCGGCGTAGCCGCCAGGACCTCCACATCAAAGCGCGTGACTTCGCCAGGCTTGAGCCTCGCCTCGAACAGCGGCTTGCCCTTCTCCTTCTCGCCGCCCGGCCGCACGACCTCGGACATGCGGTAGCCGTTCATGGTGACGAACAGCCGGTAGGGCCGCGACGTGACGGCGATGGGCAGGGTCGGGATGAGCTGGAGGTCGTGGTAGATGGATGGCAGGGTCAGGGTGATGGACTGTTCGTTGAGGGTGGGTGAGGCGGGGATGTTGATCTTGTAGGGGCGCGGGAGCTTGAGCTGGGGGTGTGAGTTGATGGTAAGGACTGGGAGGATAGCGTCTGCTGCTGCTGCTGGTTGGTTAGCTTTGCTTCTTCATAGAGAGAGACCTGTGCACGAATAACTCACTCTTGCCCGGAGCGCGATACTTGTTCTCAAATGGTGCAGTGGCGTACGACGGCGCTGAATGCGCATGATTGTTGGTTTGCGGGTGTGGGCTTGCGCTCGGAGGGCGTGGAGTGATGCTCGGGGGCGGTGGCATTGCGGAAGCCGCAAGCTGAGGAGTCTGCGCAGGGACACTCGACCGCTCTGGTGCAGCGCTGGATGGACGGATAGAACTGAGAGCAGGCGACTGTCGCGGTGGCGCTTCACTCTTGACGCCATTCGGCGCAAGAGGTGGAGATGCTGCGGACATGGTTTGCGTTCCGTCCGCAGAAGCCTGGCCTAACGAAGGGATCGGGGTCGAAGCGGAGGCAGACCGTGACCCGCCGAATGGGTTGCGTGAAGAGGGCGCTTGCGCGGGCGCATCGGCCCCTGTTTGCCCGTTCATGCCAGCTGCAACGTGTTTTTGCTGCCTCGCAAGCGCGCTGCTGTCTACAATGATTCCGGGGGTGCTGGAATCGCGTCCAGCGGGTGTACCTGGCCCTGACTGTGGTGCCGGGCTGTCCTTTGCACCAAACCTTAGCTTGATGGACTGCTTTGGTGCCGATGCCGACATCTTGAGCTTCAAAGTGGGCTGGGCCGGTTGTTCGACCTTGGCTTTCGCTTCCGCGAGTCGTTGCTTGAAGGTGTTCTGTAAAGTGTGAGCGTGATAAGTCTCAGTGTCTGAGCGATCCTCGGAAGTTACCTCGAATTCTCCCGCAAGGTTGTACATTTCACTTCCGTCTTCATTGTAATGCCGACAGTTCCGCCAAATGAAGCTCACTTCCTCCTCAAAGGCATCCCAGCTCTTGAGATCGGTGATGTTGGTCGGTGGATTCCTTCCATGTACGCCCCTGACCTTCTTCTGCACACTCCTCAGAGACACAGGATGCTTTATCAGTTGATAATAGTCCGTCAGTGACCTAGATGGAAGGTTCACGAATGGTGTGAATACTTCTAATTCACTTCTTGGAAATGCGTCAGCACAAGATTCCAACTCTCAGTAAGTAGAAGACTAACTCTGAATCCTTATACTTGATCATCTCAGTCATAATCTGATCCTGTGCTTGTTGAAAAGTCTTGCCGGTGAAGTCAGGGTCTTCGCTCCACTCTGGACCGGCCGACTCTCGCGTAGATGACCGCTTGTGGCGGGTGGGTTGAGGTGTTGGTTGAGACACTGCAGCCGCTCGTCGCGGTCTGTCGGCCACATCGCCCACAGCACTGCCCTCCGTACTGTCGAGAACAGCATTTCCGTTGACGGCCTCAGTCGGTATGGGAGTAGGGACCGCTACATAACCGGGTGTTTTGTACGCCGGGTTCTGTCTGGACATCCAATTGAAAGCCGTCTTCCGTATCCGCTCTGCATCGTCGTAGACACTGGAGTTCTTCTCGTTGAACGCCTTCGCGTTGGAGACCATTCGCTTGACATCGCTCTCCACACCTGCGAGGTTCGGGTACTCCCTTCGATTTAACTTGGCCTAAACTCATCCAGACGGTTAGTTACTGTCACAAGAATCGTCGAGTAAGTCTGAGACGACAGGGCAGGTCTAGTCGAATTGGAAGGAATCACTGATACACCGCGTGGACTGCATAGTTTCCTCGCAAAGAGCCGTTGTGTCTGGCCGTATAGTCTGAGTGGAGATGTTCCGTACCTCGATAGTGTCCAGCGCAATGGGTAGGGCGATTTGTTGGTAGTATTGCGGGTATTGTCTCTATGTTCGGGCAAGCGCCATCAGCAAAGCCGCCTGTGCGGTCGTGAAGTGTTGGCCGCGTACCCTGTCAGGTAGTGTCAGGAAGTCCGTCGCAATGTGCCGGCCACTGTGAAGGAATATATAGATTAGCCCGTGTTTGATAGATGCATGGCCGATTCCGATGAAACCGCAGGGGAAGCATGCTGGTGTTAGACCACTTCACTTACGTCTTGTCCCGAGCCTGCCTCAATGTTTCTACGAATCTAAGGCCCGCCTCCCTCGTGCTCTCTGGCGTCTCCACTGCACTGCCGTTGTGCCCCTACCAGATACAGAACCATGTCAGCCATCTTGCAGCCGGATATTTCGCGATTGCGGAGGAGTTCAGAATCGGTGAATAGATATGCGACGTTACTAATGTGGTGGAGATGCGGTTACGAGGGGAAGTGGGTGGTCGACACGGTTACTGCTCGTCGACCCTAACGCGCCGCCGACCAGGGAAGATTTCCCCAGACTCCCACGCCTTCGCCTTTACATCTCCTTCGCATTGTCCAATACGCCAACACACCGAACCGCAACGCACTCACCTGCATTTTCTGTCGTTTCGCTGACCGAGCGTCGTTTTCCGGCGACATCGCTGCGCCGGCTTTGCGTTTCGAGTCCCGTTCCATCGTGGTGGTAGCTGCAGTCGCATACAGCTTCTGATGCAGACCTGCTTATTCCAAGGTCTCTAGAGGCACGTGGTGGTGCGTTGCGCCTGAAATGGTCGCCGATGAACCTCTCTCAATCGCACGCGTCTTCCCTGCATCAGAGGTGGATTGGCGAGGTGCACGTGATATCCATGTCACGTGAACGAATTCCAGTGCACAACTTTCTAATTACAACTAATGTTAGATCTGTTGTACGAACTTGTCTTCCAACGATGTTGTCTGGCAAATTACAAAATACTGGGTTCTTGTAGAAGTATCGGGTAGCACTTGAATCGAACCCAAGCGACTATAAGCTCAACGCTTGTCTCTACCTTATGCCATGTAGCGAATTCCAAAAAAGAATCTGTTGCTTTTACTACACGCTTCCATTCCATGGACCCATGCTCCACCTACTAAAACTACATACTGAAAGTCGGTCGAACTCAACAAAGGCCGGAATAGGAGCCCGCATCACTGCAATCAACATCAAAACCCTCCGCTGCAAGGCCACCACCACCACACGCGTGCAGCTCTCCAAAGTCCTTAACAATCCCCCCTCCCCTCCCGTCCCATCATCTACCACGCATTAAGATCGAAATACTCCTGTACCACGTGTTAGCCTCCCTAACTCCCCATCAAACCCACACATCCCAGGTGAACCAAAAAAAACTCACCTCCCCAAAGAACGTCACGACCACCGTGCGGTCCGCGAACTTGCGCCCCGCCAGCGCGCGCAGCGCCTTCTGCGCCGACTCGGGCGCGTCGTACTTGACGAAGATCTTGCCGACGCCGGGCGTCTGCCTGCCGCCGCTGGGCCGGGGCACCTTGAGCTCGAGCACGGGGCCGTACTTACCGCACTCTTCTTTGACGTCTTCGACGATCTCTGTTTATCGCGGGGGGGACCGGGTTAGCTAACGATTCGCCCAGCTGTTGGGGGAGCCGCGGATGGCGGAAACACAGGATAGATAGCAGAGGCTCTGCTGGAGTGCGGCGAGGAATTGAGTTGATTGGTTTGAGACGTACCTTCATACTCATCATTATCCATCAGCTCCTCCGGCGTGACCATATTCAGCAGCTGCAGCACCCTCCCCTGCTCGAGATCCGTCGACGTCGTCCCCGCGAGCATCGACATGGCGTTGACCCCCATCTCCATGCCGGACGCCTGCTGCGAGCCGATGCTGGCCCGCTGCACTACCAGGTGGTCGTCGCCCAGCTCCATGCCGTTGAGGCCCTGCACCGCGATGTCGGTGGCGGCTGGGTCGACGTATTCGCAGAAGGCGATGCCCTGGAGGGAAGAAGGAAGGAGACGTTAGATATAGTAAAAGGGGAGATGTGGGAGTGGAAGGGGAAGGAGGGGAGAGCTTACTCGGGATTGCTCGGTGCCGGTGTCCTTGACGAGAATGAATGCTTTTAGCTCGCCGAATGATGCGAGCAGCTCGACGACCTGGTCGTCGGTGAGATAGGTGGGGATATGGATGATGCTGATCTTGTTCGCGCTGTCCTTGACCACGTTCGAGAGCACGCCTTCTTGGTAGTCCGCGTCCTCCGTCACGGGGGGAGCGATGTAGTCCTTCGGCCGACGTATCGACAGGCCCGGCCTGTCGCCGTTGGCGGTGCCGTTCGTAGTCTCCATGTCGTCGTTGTCCTCCATGGTGATGCCGTCGAGAGCCAGAGCGACGGTAGCGTCTTCTGGAGTCTTGAAGTCTAGTAGCGCGAATGACCTGTCCTTCGCGATCTGAGCTGAGAGACACGGATCAACGCCATGGATGACGTTCAGCCCGTTCAACTGCAGATTGAAGAACTCGGTGACAGAATCATCAGTCGCAGAGGCGGGGAGGTTGTACACGAACAGACGCTTAGCCTGCCTCGCGTTCGACGGCTTGAGCACCGAGCTGTCGGCGGATCCAGCAGGCTGATTCATGAAAGCCTGCAGACGGCTTGGATCCATGGGTTGCTGACGCGGCGCTCCCGGCAGAGGGAACATACCAGACAGCTTCGCCTGCTCCGCCGTGACGTTCTCGTAGCCCGGCGGCTTGATGTCCCACTGCGTCAGCCGCCGCTTTCGCTCGAGGATTGACACGATGTCTGTGAGATCCGGCGTGGGCTCCTTCTTCTTCGGCGGCGGAGTCGCACTCTTCTTCCTCTCCGTCCCGCGGCCGCCTCCAAACCCATCTCGATCGCCGCCGCCGCCCCTCCTGCTTCGGCCGCCCCGGTCGTCGAACAGGTCGCGGTCCCGGCGTAGTGGCCTGGTGTTGTTGTCGTCGTCCTCTCTCCTGGTGTCTCTCCTCGAGGCTGCTCGGTCCCTGTCCCAGCCTCTGTCTTCTCGCCGGTCTCGGTAGCGGTCTTCCCGCTCCCGCTCTCTGTAGTCGCGGCTGGACGAGTATGTGTCTACTTCGTAGTCGCGACGAGAGCCTCGGTGGCCGGGTGATCGCGAGCGGCGGCGGCCGCTGCTTCTATCGCCTCTGTCGCCTCTGTCACCTCTGTCCCTGTCACGGCGGTCATCTCTGTCTCCGCGCGAAGACTGTGCATGGAAATTAGCTCTAGTCGTAGCAGTCGCAAACTGGAGGATAGACAGAACTTACGTAGTGATCGCGCGAAGAACCGTGCCGGCCGCTGTCTGTAGCACAAGTTAGTATCTGTGATGAACCACCCAGCGTTAGTAGCAGTGCGGACCCCTCGTGGATGAATAACTGTCGCCGTTCATTTTTCCCTTCCCGCAAGCCTTGCCAGAGCGTGAAGCCCCTCTCAAAGATCCGAGTTTTCTTTCTTGACTTTCTTCCCCCTGCGATTGGATAGATGTAGCTCGCAACAGAAGGAGGATTGCAGAAAGATGCGAACGAGTTACGCGATGGTGGACGTGGAGAAGCGGCTCTGCCAAAAGAGAGCGGATGAGCCCGTTAGGGATGAACGTTCGGCTAGGGAGGTTTTGGCTCCTCCGGCGCCTCGAAAGCGGATAGGGAGGTTTCGCGTAGACGCGTCGGCCAGATAATATCTAGCGACCACGCCGCAGCAAGCCGCAATCGAATCATGGGGGCTCTTCGCGTTACAGAATGGAAGAAACTGCCCGTGAGCCTGACTGAACTGTGCATCAACACCACCCTCCGCTGTGGTCAATCCTTCAGGTGAGGAAGTACGCTATATGCCATTCACTATATTCACATGCTGACCGTGTTCATCAGATGGAGAAAGTCAGGAGACGACGAATGGTCCTGCGCATTACACGGCCGCATCCTCTCCCTGCGACAAGACAGCCAACACCTCCACTACCGCGCCATCTTCCCCCCTGCTCCCAACTCTCCGCCCACCCCCCCGCTCTCCGACCCTACCTCCACCGACGGCCCAAACGCGCACGACGATGAGGCCACCCTCGCCCTCCTCCACCACTACTTCAACCTCACCCCCAACCTAAGCCAACTATACTCGCAATGGTCCTCCGCCGACGCCAACTTCCGCAAGAAAGCGCCCCGCTTCACCGGCGTGCGTATCCTACAGCAGGACGCGTGGGAGGCCCTCGTCGGCTTCATCTGCAGCAGCAACAACAACATCGCGCGCATCTCGCAGATGGTCGAGAAGCTGTGCGTCCACTACGGGCCCTTGATCGGGCACGTCGGCGGCGCGGCGTACCATGACTTCCCGCCGCCGGCGGCGCTGACGGGGGAGGGGGTCGAGCAGCGGTTGCGGCAGCTGGGGTTTGGGTATCGCGCGAAGTACCTGTGGAAGACGGCTTGTGTGGTTGCGGGGAAGGGGGACGCGTGGTTGGAGGGGCTGAGGAATCCGGAGAGGCCGTGTTTGGGGGTGGAGCCGGGGCCGGCGGGGGAGATGGTGGAGGGGGGGAGGGAAGGGTATAGGAGGGCGCATGAGCAATTGCTGGAGCTGCAGGGCGTGGGGCCGAAGGTGGCGGATTGTGTTTGTTTGATGGGGTTGGGGTGGGGGGAGGCGGTCCCGGTGGATACGCATGGTAGGTTGTTGAAAACTGGGGGTTTTGGGTGAAGATGGGCTGACCTAAGAGGACAGTCTGGCAGATCGCGCAGAGGGATTACAAGTTCGGCAAGGGCAGGCATAGCAGCTTGACCAAGGCCACTTACGACGCTGTCGCGAACAAGTTTCGCAGCTTGTGGGGGAAGGAGGCGGGGTGGGCGCACTCTGTCCTTTTCACGGCCGATTTGAAAGCGTTCTCGGAGAGGCTTGTTGCGAAGACAGAGGTGAAGGAAGAGAAGGAACTCGTCAAGGTTGAGGAGGATGGAGCTGTGACCGCAGAGGATGTCACGAAAACGCGCGAGGTGTTGGACAAGAGGGTGAAGAGAGAGTCCGAGCAGGAAGAGCACCAGGTTCTGGAAGTGCATGATACGATTGTCAGGAAAAGCAAGAGAAGGAAGAGAGGATGATTCCACAGTATCGCGTATCTAGTGTGTTGATTCATCCGGCAAACCGACACACTCCCGACTGAGCAAGTTTTTGCATATCGCAAACACAGCGACCACGATCTCCACGAGAAGTGCATTCTTCAACCGATCGAGTATGCTCCTCTGCATAGACGTACAGGCGATCTCGTGATTTACGTCCGTACAGATGATTAGACAACGGGCCTTGCAGGCTCGGATGAATATTCCCTCCGAGTCGGAGCAACCATCGTCAAGTGCACCAGTTCTTTGACAGACACATCAGAAGGGTGAATGGTTGACTCGATGAGACGGGCTGTGCTTTATTCGTGCGGCATAGCAGCAAGTCGTGGTGGTTGCTGGTCGAGCATGTACGGCCGTAACGTTAGACAACGCTCAATTCTGACTGTATCAATTCCGCCGAGAGAACTCATCGTCAACCGCGGTACGGTATACGGCGCTTGGGGCCAGACAGTCAGGCCTTGGGCGTCCAGAGTAGTATGTGGTGTAAGTATATATGTAGCGATCATGGAGCTCGATGTACGATAGCTGTAATAGGTAATCGATATACCCTCAAGCCTCTCTGACCATCTGCATTCTGTAATTTTTACAAACTTCCTCAAGTCATTCCATACCCATAGTTCTGAACATGTCTGCATCTGCTCTTCCTCTGTCAATCGGCAATGCCGACAGAGACACTGATCTTGTCCCCACCGTCCACAATGTCTCACCAGCTCACTCTGAGAGATCATCGCAATCCCCTCCCAGGACGAGCCCGCCGCCCTTCAATCCGGGATGGCGCTTCGTGGTAGCCTTCAGTTCACTGTCTATCATCACGCTGATGGCAGCGCTGGACGCAACGTCCCTTTCCGTAGCTCTTCCGGTAGGGTCTCTTGCCCTTATCGGCATCTCTCATACCCTATAAGCTAACAAGGAGGTCTTGAAACCAGCTCATGGCCCAAATCCTGCACGGCACAGCCATCGAGGCTTTCTGGGCCGGCACCAGCTTCCTTCTAACGAGCGCGGTCTTCCAGCCAGTCATTGGCTCGTTCAGCCACATCTTCGGTAGGAAGCCTCTCCTGCTGGGCAGTATAACCCTCTTCGGCGTGGGCGTGATCGTAGCCGCCGTTGCGAACAACTTCACCGTCATCCTTGTGGGCCGGGCTATCCAAGGCGTCGGCGGCGGCGGGATCATCACGCTCACGGCGATTATCGTGACGGACCTGGTTCCGTTGAGAGAGCGTGGGAAATGGTCCAGCTTCTTCTCGAGCATGTGGGCGCTGGGCACTGTGGCTGGCCCTATGCTGGGTAAGTCGTGAGAGCGCTTCAGTCGGAAGGTTTATCTGGATATTGTATTGACAAAGGTGGTTTGCAGGTGGTGGCTTCGCACAGAACGTCTCCTGGCGATGGATCTTCTGGATCAACCTCCCCTTCATCGGCATTGGTGTGTTCATGATCGTGATGTTTTTGAAGTTGAACTTCAAGACAGGCTCCTTCGTGGCGAAGCTGCAGCGGGTCGACTGGATCGGCGCAGTCCTTTTCATCGCTTCTGCAACAGGCTTCCTCATTCCTATCACCTGGGGCGGTGTCATGTATCCTTGGTCTCACTGGCGCATACTGGTTCCTCTGGTTCTGTGTGGAGTCGCGCTGATAGGCTTCGTACTTTATGAGGAACATATTGCACCGGAGCCTTTGATCCGAATGAACATATTCAAGAATAGGACGGCAGCTGTAAGCCTTTTATTCCATCAGGTTTGAGCATCAACTGATTGGCGCTAGGTAACGTACTTCGGCACGTTCATCCACGGATTGGTCCTGTGGTCTTTGCTTTACTTCGGGCCTTTGTACTTTGAAGCTGTGAAAGGCTTCTCGCCTATTCTGGCTGGCGTGGCTCTGTTTCCACAGGTAATCGTCGATCCGTTTGGCACAAGGCTCGGTGCTCACATATTGATCAGACGTTTACTGTAGCTCCGGCCTCCGTGGTGACAGGCTTCATCATCACAGCGACAGGTCGGTACCGCTGGGTAAGTCAGCACAGGGGCGGATGAGAAAATCAAGCTTACGCTTTTTTAGAGTACGTGGAGCGGTTGGGTTCTGACAACTCTTGGATTTGGCATCCTCATCGATCTTCAAGTGGGAACGAGCACCGTCGCCTGGATCTTCATGAACCTAGTGTCAGGCCTTGGCACCGGTATCTTATTCCCCAGCATGGGGTTGGCTATCCAAGCGTCCTCGACAAACGAAGACCAGGGCTACGCAGTCAACATTTTCTCCTTTCTCCGCGTGTTCGGTCAGACCGTTGGAGTCGCGATCGGAGGAGTCATCTTCCAGAACCAAATGAAGAAGAAACTTCTCACGTTTCCACTACTGGCGGGCAGAGCTGCAGAGTACTCGAAGGACGCCAGCGGGTTGGTCGAGATCATTAAAGTGCTACCGGATGAATCTTTGGAGAAGATGCAGCTCAGATCAGCTTACACGGACGCCATACACTATGTGTACATGGTGATGATGGCACTAAGCGCAGTGGCGATGATTGCCAGCTTCTGGACCGAAGGGCTGCCATTGGATAGGGAATTGGAGACCGAGCAAGGTTTCCAGCATCAGGTCAAAACGAGTGATGAGGAGAAGGACAGCACCGTA
>JAKLMF010000494.1:0-14848 GCA_022813555.1 Botryosphaeria agaves | reverse complement strand
CGATAATGTCGGCGGCCAAGGCTACTACGTTGCTCCGGCACGCTGGAGAGTCGAACCGTCCCGGGCCAGACTCTACCGCTCGTCAATTGGTGTTGGGCGCATACGTTGGTAGCAGTTCTCTCGCGTCCGGCGCCGGGTCCAGGGGTGGCGAGTCAACAATAGTTCCGCGGCACGGAACTGCCGAAGTTGGGTGGTTGAGGTTTTGCGGGTGCTCAGGAGGGCCGCGTTCATCCAGGTGAGGTGGTTGGGTCTGTGGAGAGCTACTTATTTCTGGGGGCATTGGCAATAGCTCTTGCGCGTTTTTCGTCTTTACTCTCGTTCTTGTTGTTGCTCCCATCCTTGTTACTTCCGAGCGATGTTATATGTAGTCTGTCATTATTGCAGTTCCTTACGAAGCTGGATGTTGAGGAACTCGACCATGTCGTCCACTCCTTGTGGCTCGTTGACCCAATGACCTCCATCCTCGTACGCCTTCCATGTGACATCCATCATGCCTAGCGATTTCAAGCCCTGAAATAGTATCTCTCCGTTCCTGATCGGCACGACGTCGTCATCTTGCGAATGCGATAGGAAGACTGGCGTAGCTAGTGCCGCTTCGGAGATTATCTGACGGCCCGAAAGTGCTGCCGCCAGTGTTGAAGGCTCATCTTGGAAGGGGAGCCAGCTGCAAAGGCCAATGAAGCCGCCAAGTCGGACATTACCATGGAATAGCGCATAGATCGCGGTGGCGCAGCCTTGACTGATACCAGCAAGGAAGACTTTCTCTGGAGGAACCCCAATGTTGTGTATGAGGTCGAGGATGAACGCAACACTGTCGCATAGACCCTCAATCTGCAGCTCCTTACGCTCTTCTGGCTGCTCCACGGACCAGATATCGAACCATTGGGATAGTTCTATTCCAAATCGGGCGGACATCCGCATCTTCGATGATGGGAAGACCCATTTGAAGGTGGGAAATATCTCGGGTAGCGTACGATTGTCAGATGTTTGGCTCTCGAATGGCTCTGAGGCGAACCCTGTAGCGACGCTGTCGCGGCCGTGAAGAAAGATGACGGTGTGAGTATGCTTCGGAGGGGAGCAATCGTGTGGATGTTGGCCATGGTGACAAGAGAATCTTTTTCACGAAAGTTTGTTGATATTTCGATCACGTGAAGAGCTGACAAGAAGCTGTGCACTTGATGGTCTGATGAAGCGATGTCGAAGAGGGAGACTGGAGACTAAAGAACATGGAAATCGGTGTAGGAATTTATGGTAATCCCCTCTGTAGTAAAGACAAATTGCGACATGTGGGACAATTCAACCAATACTTCATGTCCAGCTTCACCCATGGTAGGACCGTTGGTTGAGTTGAACAACCGTGATTCTGTAGCCTGAGTAATTCCTTACGAAAGCTGAGGGCGCTAGAGGGCACTAACGAAAGCTTTACCTTGGATGGAAACGTAATATGTAATAATAACTTTGTTGAGGCAAGACTCCCAATTTGCCTTACTTATAGAGTATACAACACACTTAGTATATCCCCTACTAACCGTAGTGCAACAACTGAACACTCATCATAATATTGAGAGTCCGGCCAGTGTCAGCCTGGCGTGCGGACACACATCCTTGCGCAGGTCTGGAGACTCGAGACAGAGAGATGTGGGCAGTCTTGTATCACTCCAAATATGAAGTTCACTATCTATTCGAGTAAGCAACCGAAAGGCCCACAGGAGGAGAGGTACACTCAGCCGTATGTTAAACTCCGCCATTTCCCTGGTAACCCGTCCACAAGCCTCTTAAAGCACCTAAAACACACGCATGCGTCACTACACCATCCCGAACGAACTCCCCGCCCTCAAAACTCCAACCCCTCATCCTCCCCCCCTTCCCTCGCCCTCTTCCCCCCCACCTCATCCCTCAACAACCCCGCGACAAAGCCCCTGAAGAAATCCACATACGGCCTCAACCTCGTCTTCTCCCAATCCGGCACCTTCTTCCCCTCCCCATCCCCCTCCCGTCCCCCGTCCCCACTCTCGCCCTTATGCTCCCGATCCCACGCATCGATCTCGCCCAGCAGCTCCGTCACCGTCGGCACAGCCAGCGGGTCGAACTCTTCTGCCTTCCTGGCATCGATAGGCACACAGACGCGCCCGGTGCCGGGGTGCACGCAGAACGGGCTCTTGAGCAGATGGTTCAGCTTCTTGCTGACCTCGGCATCCAAGCGTGGGTAGCTGTATTCGAGGATGATGTCCTGCTTTGCCTCCTTGAGGGCCTTCGGGTCGAGAGTAGAGGAGGCGCCGGAGGACGCGAGGCCGTCGATGTCGGACCATTTCTGCGCTGAGGGGCGCGCGGGCGCGGAGTCCCATTTCTTCTGGAGGGCGGCGCGAAGGCCCTCGTCGGGGAGCAGTGAGAGGAGGTGCGTCGATTTCTCGGAGCTGGACCAGGGGTCCTGGAGCGGGAGGACGGTGGTCTGGAACGGGTTGCGGAGCAGGCGAAGACTACGTTCGACGTGCGGGTGCAGCGGCCTCCTCACACTGACCTTCTTCCCACCCTTATCCCCTCCCTTCACCAGCTCCAAGTACCCTGCTATCGCCCTCCTCTTCTGATCGTCCATCTCGCGCGCTCGCCGATCACAGACCCAAGCGTGCGCGCCTCGACGGCCCGAGTACACCCACAGGATGTGCTGGAAGCCGAAGTCCTCGCGCAGCGCGGCGTCGACGACTTGGATGGCCATGGTGATGAAGGACCAGCAGCGGGCGCAGATGCTGGCGCCGGTGCAGCAGGTGCGGATCTCGTCGTAGTCGGTCATGTCGATGTCGAAGACGAGTTCTTTGGAGAGCGGGCGGAAGGCGGAGGCTTTGCGGAGGGTCTTGCGGTCTCGCGGGTTGGTGGTGTAGACGGGGCCGATTTCGAAGCGGGAGGGGATTAGGGTTGTGCATTGTTTGCGGAGCCTGTGTAGGACGATGCTGGTCAGACGTGCTATGTCTATGCTGAGGTGACCAGACAGGATGGTAGTGGTGCTACTCACAGGTCTGCTGTGGGGAAGGATTGGTAACGGAGGTAGGCGTCATTCTGGAGCGTGAATGCGAACTCGCGGTGTGCGAAGTCCGCGCTGGGTGATGGCGAGTGATTCAACCATTGGAAGAGATAGCGGAAGGGAAAGAGGCGTTGGTAGAAAGCTCGCATGACTTCTGGGTCGGAGAATTTGGCGGAGGGTGCGAGAGAGCTATGCACAATGAGCATCTGAACGCTTGACTGGATTTTTTACTACGTACATAGGCTCTTGAGATGCATCTTGTGATTGGTTCTGTGGTGCACTCGAAGAAAACTCTTCGTCTTCATCGTCGAACATGTCGTCCAAGCTCATCTTTCCATTGTCTGCGGCACCCATTGTCTCGTTCTGCTGCGTAGAAGTATCATCTTCTCCATCCGTCCCGTTCGCTGATGCGGTGTCAACAGAATGTGCTGGCGCATCTGGCAATATTGTGTCTTCCTGCGCTGGTGAAGGTTCTGGGGATGTCGCGTGAGGCATGATTGTCGTGCTGTGTATGTGGAAGATCAATTGTATGGGTATCTGTGCAGTGAATTGCGGGTTGCTAGGTAGCTTAATGGGTATGGGAGACGCGACGCGGCTTAGCGCGTATCAAGGCGATAAGTGATTCCAGTTGCCCTCGTGATGCCTCCACCACGCCAGCTTCATCCGATCGTAGCGTGCGCACAAAGAAGAACTCGGAGTGTGATGAGGCGGAGTATCGGCTTGTGGCATGCCAATGGAGGGAGTGATGGCATCGGGGGAGGGTTGGGTGTCGGATGACTCAAGTTTGTATGGTGAGTTGATCATGCATGTGTCTGTCCTTCTTGGGGCCACTGACAATTGCTGGCAGGAGATGAAGAGCTTCAAGTTCACCTAGAAAAGAACCTCAACCGCTTTGATCCAGCGGATTACTGGTCTGCCCATTCGACCACTGTCCACGCCATGGCTGCTACAGGTAGAGCGACATTCTCAGACTCAATATCAGAAGTGGCTATTCACAACCCTCTCGAGGGATGGGAGAACGCTCGTCAACTGTCTGAAACCATCGCCGAGTTCACCAAACGTGTTCCGCCTCTCAGTTACTCATCCCCGGATGGCTTCATCTGGGTGGCCAATCCGTTTGTCAATCCCCGAGATGAAAGGAGGAGTGATCTCCAAGCGTTCTTCCGGTTGGCTGAGGACGCTTTCGAGAATTTCATGACCAAGAAGAAAGGTGTGGTCGCCGCTAACCCAGACAAACCTCAAGGAACAATCACTCGCAAGCTCAAGCCTGCTAGAGAGGAACTGAAGCAAGCGATATGTGAAGCAGCAGTCGACAAGGGTGTCACATGTGGAAAGGTACAGAACGAAACCGAGACTGCTCTCCACAGCTGGACTGACTTCACTGCAGTGGATGTTGTTCCCGAAAACAGAAGACGTGCCCAGGGTATGGCGACGTGTTGCTGAGGCTGTGGCCGATGGTAAACTCGGGACCTCCGCAAAGATCGCGACAGACCCAGATCCTGCAGTACGGCTCATTTGTGCGTATACCGAGGATTTCTCCGACTTTCCCGATGTCCAAAGGGTATTTGAGGAGCTCGCCAACATGGGTCTGGTTCCCAGGGACGGCTCCAGAGGTATTCACTACAAGTGCGACGCGTACACGCACTTGGACATCATGTCCGATAACTTGTATGGTCTTGCGGCCAGTATCTATGCAAGCAAGGATATTCTGTCCGCTGCCAAGTCGAAAGGTAGGGACTCAGCGACCGTGCAATCTTTCAAGGATTGGGCGTCAACATTGAGGCAAAGGCGAGAAGGTGACGAGCGGATCGGCAGAAGAGAGAAGACTCCAAGGAAGAGACAGCTGACCCTTGATAATCTGGCCAGACGTGGTTCCTGACATGCAGATGGGACTTGCATACGAAATCTGAGATGCATTGCGTGTTGCTCATCTACCTGTAGGTATTTTGCACAAAGTTGGCCTAAGACAAACGCTGTGCAGCAGCCCCAGCAGCGCAAAACTATCAAGAATATGGAATGTGGGTTTTGTGTACCGTAGATAACCCTCCTTCTCACCACAGTCGATGACCGGCGTCAAACGAAAACCCCCATCGTCAGCAGCACTCATGCCCAACGTCACGTCAAACAAGTTGGCTCCCATACGCTGGATCGCAAGGAGACAAGTGCGAAAGTCTGGCTTGGTATCCAGTCCACCGGTGTCTGAAAATTGCTAGTTTCTGTGTGGTGGCTGACTCCTGTATACTATCGAGTAATGGTTACTCGATAAATACCACCTGGACCTGAAAGGCAGCGCGGGAGCGGCCGTCGAACGTCATAGCAAGCAAACACCAGCTACCGTACAGTGCGGCCGTCTCCGCCGGTAACCACTCCTACCACTGGTGCTCGTGTTGTGGCCGAACATGTTCCGTCCAGCATTCTGTTACTCGATAGGATCGAGTAGTATCGAGTAATCGAGTACGCGGCGATATGGTATGATGACGAAACCCTCAATCGAGGCGCAGTTGGCCGTGGAGATGCAAGAACAACAGGCCGCATGCTTGCCGCGAGAAGGATACTTCGGAGCTGGCTTGGTATTTCGACGCGCTCTCATTGCGCAGCGACAGAGGGTTGGGTTCAAGATGTGGGCGGTTGAAGTTCTCGGAGCCGTATCGGCGCTAGCTTGGTGCCATGCCGAAAACGGACGCTGGTCTTATCAGTGCCAACCTCACCAACGAAGGCGGGCCTCACCCCAACGACAGCCCAAACAAACTTGGAAGCCCTCCAACTGCATGTGCCGTAAGCCGCCGGACCCACTCTCAATACGCCTGGCGTGGAACAGTGTTCCGAGGCTCTCGACCCTCAATAGGCATGTAGATCCGCATTTTGATCGAGTAAATGTCGAGTAAGTATCGAGTCAGAGTGCCCACAGCTGAAGTCGGAAGATATACGGTCCAATCCACTCCGTCGGAGAGACCACGCCAGCATGGCCGGCCTCATAGCCCGGGAGATGCTCTGGGGAAGCGGTAGATCTAGGAACTTCAGTAATGCGGGCTTGACAACGTACCAGCTGTACCCCAGATTGTGGAGCCGTTGCTGTGGCTATAATTATGGAAGGCTCTTCTTTGTTTCAAGCTCTCTTTTGGAAGAACCTCCTCTCCTCCCTTCCCCACGTTTGTTGCTCTCCTCCTCGCTGTGAAACATCTGTCTTATCTCTGTCATCACCCTTATCATCCCACCAGACGCTGCCAACCCTCCGGCTGTTTCCGAGCTTTGTACCCCACAACCCTTCTTATTTACATGTCCATTGCCTGCTCTTGAACGCAGCTTTTCGAGTTTTCTGCTAGAAGAAGAGTAGAATGGCACCTCACGCAACCGGCACCCCTCCTCCCTCGGCCATACAGTTTTCCCACGATCCCCCAATCACAGTACTCGCATCCTCGCGAGCCGTCGTGTCTGGCCGGTTAACGGAAGCCACCATTGTGATATCGACTGTTACCGGCAAGATCACCTCCATCTTCGACTCTGTCCTGCCTGCGACCGACTTCCCACCCGGAACACCTTATGTTGACTACTCCCCCCGCATCCTCCTCCCAGGCCTGGTAGACGCTCACGTGCATCTCAACGAGCCTGGACGGACGGAATGGGAAGGCTTCTGGACCGGGACGAGAGCTGCCGCATTCGGCGGCGTCACCACCGTCGTAGACATGCCACTCAATGCCATACCACCTACCACCACAGTGGCTGGACTGAAGGAGAAAGTGGCTGCTGCGCAAGGGAAGTGTTGGGTTGATGTGGGCTTCTATGGTGGCATCGTGCCTGGAAATGAGAAGGAGCTTAAGGCCCTCGTGAAGCACGGCGTAAGAGGCTTCAAGGGCTTCTTGATTGACAGCGGTGTATGTGCCTCATCGTTATACTCATCGACGTCATCACCACTAACATGCACCAGGTCGAGGAGTTCCCGGCTGTCTCCGCCACCGATGTTCAGAAGGTCTTGGCTGAGCTCGCCGACGAGCCCACCACCGTCATGTTCCACGCCGAGATGATCCCGCCCATCGCCGATTCCGTCGGTGACGACGTGCAGCACTCGCGGCCACCATTGCATCCCACTGGACCCCTCACCGCCTACAAAACTTTTCTCGATTCTCGTCCTGTCTCCTTCGAGACATACGCCATAGCCGAAATCCTAGCTCTCGCACCATTAGCGCCGAACCTGCCTCTCCACATCGTCCACCTCTCCGCCATCGAAGCAATCCCCATGCTCCGCGAAGCCCGCGCCAACGGCATCAACATCACCGCCGAAACCTGTTTCCACTACCTCTCCCTCGCCGCCGAGGCCGTCCAAGACGGCGACACCCGCCACAAATGCTGCCCCCCCATCCGCTCGCAATCGAACCAAGACGGCCTGTGGGCCGAGATGACGCGGCCCCGGGACGAAGACCCCGTCATCAAGACCGTCGTCTCCGACCACTCGCCCTGCACGCCCCAGCTGAAGCTGCTCCCGGCCCATCTGGCCGGCGCCATCGACCCGGCCAACACGGACGGCGAGGACGGCGACTTCTTCGCCGCGTGGGGCGGCATCAGCAGCGTCGGGCTCGGCCTCAGTATTCTCTGGACCGAGGGCCAGCGTCGGGGAAACATCTCGGTCGAGGACGTGGTGCGCTGGTGCTGCCGGAACACGGCAAGGCAGGTGGGGCTCGAGGGCCAGAAGGGGGATCTGGCGGTGGGGTGGGATGGGGACGTCGCGGTTTTCGACGACGAGGCGGAGTTTGTGGTGCAGCGGAGTACGATGCTGTTTCGGAATAAGTGCAGTCCGTATGAGAATAGGCGGTTGAAGGGGGTGGTGACGGAGACGTGGTTGAGGGGGAGGAGGGTGCATACGAGGGAGCATGGGTTTGCGGAGAAGGCTGGGCCGAGTGGGAGGTTGTTGTTGGAGCCTAGAAAGATGGACAAGTGAGGGGATACAGGTGGATCTTTAATTCACGAGTCACGAGGGGTCAGCAGGCATAAGTTTTTGGGACAGGGCCTAGGTCTCGAGGTGTGTCTTGGCGTAATCGGAGCAAAGGTATACAGGGAATGCTCTATGTAGACATTGTATTTCCGAGCAATTTGCAAACAACACACGACGCATGAGCTACATATTATGCAGAAGATGTGGCCATCGCGAGTAGGCTTCTATTGCAGAAGCAGAAACATAACATACAGCGCTACACGACCATTTGCAATGACAAGGCGCCTTGACACGTCACTTGTAATGGCACTCACAGCGCCTTGTACCAAGTAGATTACTCTACTGCTCGGGGGTATCATATGCAAGCCATATTCCTCCTTCCAAGCACCAGATCACTCCTAACACATGCCACCACCCCAGATACCCAGCGCCATGCCCTACATGCAAGCCTCACACAATCAACGAGAAGAAACCCAAGTGTATCCAGATCCCCAAACCCCGTGTTCACAGAGAACCTCACGACGTGAGAGTCCTCGACGCCCCCATCCTCGACCCGCTCGATCTCGCGTTCACAGAGGGAGACCTTCAACTCCGTTAATCAAGCACTCCAGCCTCTCGGCATCCATGCAGAAGAACCTACGCTTTCCTCGATGGCTCCTTCCCCTTCGCCTCCGGCCCGTTCCCCCACAGCTTACTCCTGTACCCCGGGAAACTCGCATTGTTCCACGCGCTGACCAGCACACTATATCTCCACCATCAGCATCGTGCCCATTCCATACATCTCCTCACCACCAGCGCACTAATCCGCCAAGATTACGAACACTCCCACGTGTGTGTAGTCCCCCATCTGGGAAGGGAATGCCGCACGCACCTCTGAGTCCGGTCCGCATAGTCCTCCTCCCCAACCTCCTTGACCCCGACCTTCATGCCGTCGCGGGTGAAGGAGACGTTCTTGCGCTCCATGTGCTTCTTGCCGCGGTCGGCGAGGCCGTTGGCGAAGAGGTAGACCTACTCGTCCGCACAAACTTTGTCAGCGATTGTGTTGCGATTTGCATGCTGCGCGCTGAGCGTTGTGCAACGGGCTGCCAGTGTCGCGGGCAGTATCCTGTGCGCGCGCGAAGATGGAGTGGGGATTGGGAAGTGCGGCGGTGTACCTGGTATCCGACCCATGCGGCAGCGCTGACGAAGAGGGCGAGGAGGATGAGCGGGAGAAGGGACTTGAGTGCTGCCATTGCGGGTCGCGCGTCTTCTGCAGACGAAGTACGAAGTCGGGTATGCGAGGATGGTATATGCTGCGTGGGAGCAATGCGCACAGGATCTGGACTGTCTCAAACGTGACGCGCAATGTGGATTCACATGCAAGGATCAGGCTGCTGTCAGTGCGTCTGACACATGTTTCGGCCTCAGCCGACGCCACGCGATGAGGCGTCGCTGAACTACAGGAGCTGTCACCGACGAAGTTTGGCACCGAGTGACTATTTGGAAGCACTATTTTGATTTTGATCGCTATTGTACGCTACGTGTGCATAACAAAATGTCGAGGTAGGAGTCGCTGGCTGCGATGATATCGAACACCAAAACGTGACCATGCAATGCTTCCGACGCTTGAAGAAGAGATATTTGTGCTTGACCGTGACAATGCTCAACCCCAATACGGTGTCCTCAGCCCAGCAAACGCTGTACTGACCGAACTCATCGGATCGCCCGAGTCCTCCTTCTTCCGCTGTCCCTGAAGCTGCAATCCACATATTAGCCCTTGGCCCACAAACGTCTCTAACCCCCCCAGGATCAAGACACGAGAGAGCAACTCACCTCCAACTGAATATTCCGATGCACATGCACCAGCCAATCCACATAACTCTGCGCCTCATTGTTCCGATCCTCGACCAACAACCTCGCAAACTCATACTCGGCCCCATCCATGCCCTGCCGCGCCAGCTGCACCGTCAGCGCCTTACTCCCCCGATTCTCCTCCAGCCACGCCAGCATATTCCTGACCTGGCAGTTCAAATGCGTCTCGAGCACCGGCAGCGCCGAGATGAACGGATCTAGCGCCTTCAGGCTGTTCTTGCCCGGGCCGAACAGGTCTTCCAGCAGGTTCGGCGACACCTGCGCGTGCAGCCACAGCAGGCACACCTGCCCGTTGTCCACGATGTACGCGCCGCCCTCCTCGATCTTGGCGAAGCTGGCGCGCAGGCCGGGCGGCATGCGCAGGTGGCCGCTCTCGTTCGCGAAGCCCTCGCCATCTTCGAGGTTGTGGACCGCGTAGATGCGCGGGTAGAGGTACAGGCTCAGCTCCATGGCGCCCATACTCCGGATGAGCCTCATGTCGTGCGTGCGGCGATCAGCGGGTTCGCGCCCCCCCTTGAAGGCGCGGCTCTTGAGCAGACACAGCATGTACATGGCGAACTCCTTCAGGTTCTCGGGTAAGACGAGTTGCCCCGGCGGGTGGGAGCCGCTGAAGTTCTTGCGGTAGCCGGCGAGGATGTCGACGGTGCGCTCGGTGATGGAGTTGCGGATCTCCTTGAGGCTGCGCTCGGGCATGCGCGCGGTGGCTTCCTTGGCGATGATGTTGACCACGGCGTCCTGGTCGACGAGTTGCATGGCGCCCAGGGCGCCCTCGCTGACGCTGGCGACCATGTTGCTGCAGCGCACGCGCCGCTCGCCGCTGGCGGTGGTGTAGAGAAGCGCGCTCTGGAAGTGGGCGTCGAGTTTGGGGTCCAGCTTGCCGTCGTAGCTGAACACGACGCTGATGGCTTTGTCGGCGTCAATGACGCCGAACTCGAGGTCTGCGCCAAAGGTGTGATGGGTGAAGTTGCCGTGGTATGCTGATACCTGAAGGCCGTTGGAGCATCGGACTTTCATCAATGCCTGGTAGCCCGTTTCTCGGGATACGGTGTGTTTGATCTCTTTCGACAGCCTCAGCACATCCCGCGGCGAGTGGAAGTTCGGGTAGTAGAACGTCTCGCCTCCGCTCATCGCAGCTACGTGGCCTACTGTAGCGATGTCGAGGTAGCCGCCGCTTGGTGCGGCCATGAAGAAGTCCACGCCGACACCGTTCTCCACCATCTTGTTAGCAAGCTTCCTCCACTCAGGATGCTCGGTGGTGAATAGTTTCTTTTCTGCATCCGTCCCCTGAGTCTTGCCATCGTCCCGCAAGAAGAGTCTTCCAGGACCGATCGTTGGTAGAGCTGACAGCGAGCAAATTATCTTACCACCAGTGGTAGCAAGCGCGGAAAGCGACGCCCTCAGCGCAGAAAACAACGCAGGTTCGGGGTACTTAATCTCGGCGAACATGGAAGGCAGTTGCGTGAGCAAAGAGGTAATGACCGCCTTTGAGTCCTCAGGGTCTACAAAAAGTCCTTCGCTGAGTGGTACAAACGGGTCTTCCACATCGGGCATGACCAGCATTTGCGCCTTTTCCAGATTCGCGCTCAGGTTGTAGAAGTGCATGTACTTGTCGTACGTCACTATGCCTACTTTCGAGCCCGGGGGCAGTCTTCTTGAAGTCGCGCCGTTTGCCTCATCCTGATCATGTGTCGACTCGGAGCTGCCGTACAAGGCGTTCAAGATGCCGTCGCAGAACCCATCTAAGAAGCCTTTGTTGGTTGCTTCCATCGTAACATCGACGAGGAAGAGCCATCGTAGTCCGGTTGGCTCTTTTGCCCAGTACTCTTTCGGTACCATGAACTCGACCGTACCCAGCGTTAGCTCCGGTCTCTGTAGTCGATCGACCCGGACGCCTGATGGGTCTATAGGTGAGAAGTACTCCGGTGGGACGTCGTTCGGGAAGGTACACATGTTACAGACGAATTTGTTGCCGCCAGAACGGAATGTCATAAAGGGGTTGATGTATGCCCTACATCTTCTACACCTCGGAGGGCCAATATCTCCAAAATCGAGAACAGGAACGGGTCGTTCGCCTTCGGAGAGCGGGGCCAAAGGTTGTAATATCAAGCCAAGCGGTAAACCGGTAGATGCGAGTGCTTCTGAAGAAGATGGTATATTGTTCAAGGTGAGCCTTGCATATTTGGGCGACGCATTGCCTTGATCAAACGCGATGAAGGGGATGGCAGCAGGAGGCGGAAGGTGTTGTTCCATGGTAGGGTATACGTGATCCAGATAGTACTGTGCAGGACCGTCTCGAGACCGAGGTACAGTGGGTATCTGTTCAGGATCCACACGGCCTTGAGCGGAAGTGATTGTACTGCCGGTGCGTGCTGCATGTTCCATAGGCGTTGCCGGATTGGCAGGACTGAACATCGCATTCGCTGGCGATGGGAACTGGGACATTGCCGACGACACCTGAGGATGCGCGTATGGCGTTCCGGCCCCCTGTGCGGCGTTCTGATTGAGAAACTGCGTAGGCGTACCCGGAACACCTTGTGGCATCCCACTGAAAGCCTGCGAGGTCCCTGCCGGGCTCTCGATATTGTGGTATGCATGCCTATCCTTCTTCTTGTGTGCTCGTGCCGGTGCCGCAGCGCCCCCTATGCCCAAGCCCATGCCTCCCATCTGCTGCGTTAATCCCGCCATATCTCCCTGACCCGCAGGCTGCGGAGCCTGTTGCGGTGGAAAGTATCCCTGCTCTTGCGAAGATGTGCCATGTCCCTGGTAATGCTGCTGTGGTGTCCCAAGGTAGTGATTCGGAGCGGTTTGGCCGTAGGAAGCGCCAGTCTGGTGGTATCCGCCAGGACTCGGCGCGACAGGCGGGCGGAACTGAGGGGCGGCAGGCTGGGTGCGAGGCTTATTCGGATCGTTTGGTGTTGTAGGTTGCCCGAGGGCATGGTACATGGCAAAGTCAGACATCGTAGGTCTCGTGCGCCGCAGCCAGCTTGGCTACAGGAAGAGGATTCGTGGCGTCGTATGTGGGTAGGTATGCGGTCATAAGGCGTGCATGGAGAGGGTTGTAGACGCAGTAGAGAAGTGGACCATGTCCAGGAGGCGCCGAGGGAAGTGTAGAGTGGATTTGTTGCCGACGACTTGATTGTTATGGTGGTTGCTGATGTGGTTTCGAACAACTTGTCCTGTTTTATCAGACTTCAATGGTCAACGATGGTGAGCGCCACGTCAAGTCAAAACTTATGTTCCAGATGACACTTGGTGTAAACCACTACTTGATCGAACTTCTATCTCTCAACGATTCCCAGAAACTCTATCGGACAACATAGGAAATATCTACAAGTCTGCATGCAAGTTGCGCACCTGGCATTCAGCCCTATGACCCTGGAGAAAGGACGCTTTACCGCAAGTAGCAGACCTTGCGAACCACTAACATGGAACGACGAAGCCCTGCCGGTTCGAGAGACGAACATCTTACGCACGTTAACAATGTACCCAGCTATTCAAGTAACTGGGTCTTGTGTTAAAATTGAAATGTCTGCCTGAGCTTTGTTTCCTTCAATTGGTGCTACGCCTAGGCTGTTCAGGCGTAAACGACATGCAATGCTTCTCTTGTCGTGTCCAGCACATTCTTCTCTTCATTTGTAGAGTGTCTCCTTCGTCATTCTAGTCGTATTCAGTGTTGCCTGGAAGGTGTGCACGTCCGATGTTGATACGAAACAACCCTCTGGTCCTCAGCTGGACCCCTCACGTCCCTAGATATTCTACATTGTAGCATCCGCAACTGCTCCTCTCAAGTAACTGAGCAGGTCTGATGTGGCTTTCCGCTTGACACAAGCTGCATTCGCAAGGATGGTTTATTGCGGTAAGCCGAGCCAAGGCTGTCAAAACTGCAAGACAAGGAGGATTAAGGTATGACCTCCCAGCGCGGCACCATCGCGCAGACTCCACGTTGTGGCTTACATTAGTCGAGTGTGACGAGACTCGTCCCTTCTGCAAGCAATGCAACAAGTCAGGACGTGTATGCCCTGGATATCGCGATGCATTCGATATTGTATTGCGTGACCAGACCGTAGCCGTCAAGCGAAGGGCTCAAAAGGCATTAAAATCAAAGGCCAACTTTGAAGTCTTGACTGCTCGGTAAGTGATGAGGATGTCGAATCAAGAGCTTTGCTCTGGATGCCTTTCGAAGCAGTGACGCCGCTCCAACTGCTAGCCGCAGATCGCGTGGTCTTGCAGCTGCTGCTCCGGCATGGACTCAGCGTCCATATGCGGGATGTTGATACTGATTTTGTACAATATCAGGGCATCTCCATCATCTCAACAGGAACAGGCTCATTCGATCACACCGAATACGGCACATCAGCGATTGGACTATGACCAGTGCGGAGAGCTTTTCTACCATTCAACTCCACTGGATTTGCTTGCCGTCAATGACTTCACTTTCTCTATTCCTGAAGTGATCGGGGCTGTCCCCCAGTATACTGCGTCACGAGCGCCACTCTCACGAGGCCTTACATTTTGCCCGGAAACACGCGCCATTGGCTTCTTCTTCCAAAACTTCGTGCTCGTAGCACAGCAGTCGGGCAGTACACGCGGCTATCTAGAATGTCTAGTTCCGATGTATAACAGTCTTCCAACGGAGTCGCCACTGCACCTTGCTACCCACGCTGTTGCCATGTGCACGCTGGGCATGTACAGCCGCGATATACGGTTACAGCAAGTTGCTCATGTCAAGTATGGACGAGCCTTGAAGAGCATCAACACTGCAATGGACGACCCCGTACGTGCAAAGTCAGATGAGGTTTTGCTGACCGTTCTCCTATTCAGCCTTTTCGAGGTAACATCGGTCCGTCCCACAAATCTCGCAAATCGGCATCCGTCCGATTTATGCATTATGTCTGAAAGCAGTAGGATCCAGTTTGTTGACCACACCAGCAGGCCATGAACTCGGACCGATGTGAGACCTTGTGGACCAAGCACATTGACGGCGCAGTAACACTGGCCAAGTTACGGGGAACCGAACAGCTCAAGACGTCTCAATCACTAGGACTGTTCCGCGC
>JAKLMF010000493.1:728-14889 GCA_022813555.1 Botryosphaeria agaves | reverse complement strand
ACGCAAATTTCACACCTATTCGCACTTTACAAGTCTACATCTATCCACCACTTGCCGTCGTAATGCCTAAGACTTATTAGGAGATTGAATCTGATATCTAGGAAGCTATAGAAGCTATCTAAAGAGGTAGTTTCTTAATAGTTGCCTCTACAGCCCGCTATTTTAATGTGCTGTACGACCGGCTTCGAGCACGCCTTACTAGTCGTAAACCTAGAACATAGCAAGTAAAGATAAATCAACGGCTTATAGCTGACTAAGATACTAGGCTATACTAACACCTTAATCGCCTAGACAACCTTAGGCTCTCTACGCGGCTAAAGCATATTAAGGCCGCTGTAAACCTAATCCTATAATTAGCTTACTAGGATAAGTCCAGCAGTCCTCCTCTAGTAATTAGCTAACACTAGATAAAGCGATGGCTTTGTGCGCATCTATAGTATATAAAAAGACATCAGAAGCTACTATAGCTTAAGCGCTAGCTAGCGTATAATCCTAAGGCTATTTAGGCATGGTTTTCATGCCTCCACCAGCTATTACATGAATTTGGTATATTTTATAGAGATATATATAATTACAACGAATCTAGGTTTATGATCGGCTATAGGCGAAGCTAGTAGATTATCATAAAAGCTACCACTCGACAGCTATATCTACTAAGCTCACAGAATCGCGAGTTGGTCACGGTTAGCGAGACCATTAGTAGTGATAGGGAGGCCCTACCACCGCTAGTTATCCTCTCTAGGTAGCTTTATCTCGAAGGATAGATTAATAATAACTTAGCTGATAATGTTCTAATAGCTATATCTAAATCCGGCTATACTAATAACAAGATTTCACTCGCTTAGCTTAAGTATTTCAATTAGTTTAGCGTAAAATAGTAGACTAGAGCCTAGAGGCTACTTCTTCTTAATAGCTATAGCTCGCACGCTATAAAGGAGTTTCTTAACTACTATAATAAGTATAAGATTCTTCTATACATACTCCTACCTTATATAACACACTTTCTACAGCTACTTAACATTATAGTGTTCCAGTCGTATAAGCACTAGCACACTAAGGCTATTAATACTATAATATGCATAGGGTGCACTAACTTTAATAAAGTAGAGTTCCTAGTAGCTCTATAGTTAATTCGATCGTAAACTCTTAGGGAATCGACTATTCTATCTACCTAGAGGCAGACTAGCTTAACACTATAGAATCTAGATGTTATAATTAACTAGATTTAGGCTTAGGTAGCTACCTAGCCTTATACACCCTCACCACTAAAAATGTTACTATAGGGTATAGTAGAGACTCCTTCTACTAGTATAGCTCTTTATGACCTAGCTATATAGCTTATTAATAACAAATAGCTTAATTTAAATAACGCTACTATCTAAAAGTTCCTTAAGGGTAGCTTTAAGTAAGCTAAAGTAGGTAATCTAGCTCTTAATCACCTTTCTCACACATAAGTAGCTAAGAAAGCATATAAGTAGCGTAAAAAGGGAAGTAGGAGAGTTATATAGAAAGGAGAACTACTTTATCCACACAAAGCTTACTTAGTAAAGATAAACTAAGCGTAGAAAGAAGAGGTAATAGTAAAGCGCTACGTAAAGAAATAGTAAAAGTGAGATAAAGAGATAGAGGATACTATTATAGTTTTTATAGGCTAATCTATACACCTATAGGTATATATTTTACATGAAATTAAAGAGTAGGTAATTACGTTGGTGATTTAATATCGGTTATATCTATAGGATTTACGAAATTTGCGTTAAGCTTATCATTGACGTTGAGCTGTCCGCCACTCGTATAAGCGAGTGGCCCAACTTTCACGCAGTACAAAGTTGGGTAGTTCCGAAGGAATCTACTTTGCCACGAGTAGAGCTTTCGAAATAGTAGATTCACTAGCTATTCTAGCTATAGAAGTACGTGGTGGAGAGAACGCGGAGAGAGAAGATAAGATTCAGCTGTGAGGCCTGAATTGGAAGCAGGGCATCCGTGGGACCCGGCGCATCAGCTATTAGCCATCCACTTGTCAGCGTGACGCCAGCAGACAGCGGCAAGCACCCAGACAGTGGACCAACGGGCGCCTACCCAACTGGTCTCCGAACAGCAGGTTGCAAGTTAGCAGGTCGCTTCGGAACGTGGAGGCATATCAAATGGAGAAGAATTCATAGCTAGCGACTGTTTTGTTATATCTTACCCAGAATCCCAAAGCGGCTACGTCATCGAAGAATCCTCATCTGCCCCCCGTAGCTTTCCGGAGTGGAGTGATGCACGAAGGCGGCATGCTTGGGATATCTTCAAGGTTGGCGACATTGTTCGCATTAGTCTTGAACCCGAGTCCAAGTCCAGCCCCGCCGCGCCTGCCCGCATTGTGGAAAAGCGCGATCTGGGCTGTACCGATGGCCACAAGGACCCGAGAATCGTCCTTGTTGTCGCCTGGTTCAACACACAGCATGACATGCGGCGGTATCACTAGCACTGGGGCTGCGAAAACGGATCTGATTAGCCAAAGGGCAAGACTTATATCTTGACGATATGGTTACAGCTAGTGGAAGCCGGCCCTGTACTGCGTGTGTTAGGGGACAAGCAGAAAAAGCGGTTGGAGGAGGGTAAAGTGCATGTTGTGTTGGGGGATAAGCGCATTACGGAGATGACGGAGAACTTGGAATGGAGATTTAGGGAGGCATCTTAAGAACAGGCACAGCGACAATCTTCGAAGCGGCGTGAGGGCTGCAATGAGTGCGATGGATATTACCAAAGATGGTTTAGATGCACGACGGCTTAGGCAGCTGGACATCCAAACACCCCACATCGCGTGTAGATAGTGCCTTCTTCTCTCTTTGCACAACGCCTTCGTACTGTGGCCAGTAACCGAGCATGTAAGAACTGACATCTTTTGTATCTACTAAACAACCTATCTCTAATCTGAATAGTACTCCTAGATTACTCCTGTAGCTCCTTTCACCGCGATGCCGCCGCCTGATCCGCAGCCCAAGTGATCACCCACGACAACGCAGAGTTCCAGTTGATAGCCACCTCGTTAGTCGAGTACGAGTTCACGTCGTCGACGTAGCAGAGCTGCGGCATGCAGCCCACCAGCACGTCGTTCGCCGGCGGGTCGTTCGCGTCTTCGTTCGCGCCACCCGACATCGCGCCGGCCGGCGGGTTGGGGACGGAGGCGTCGAGTTCGTGAGCGTAGAGGCGCGAGTGCTCGTTCATCGACGCCTTCACGCCGTAGCCCGTGACGTAAGAGTGGGCGAGCGCGTTGCGGCCTAGGACGTAGTCGATGCCCGCTAGGGCGGCGTCGCGGTAGGTGACATTACCGGTGAGGTCGTACGCCGTGGCAACGACCTGGACGATGTTAAGCTCGTTGCTGTTGCTGCCCCACGGGTAGGTGGTCAGGAACAGGCCATACGCCTGGCCCTGCTGCACCTGCATGTACTGGTCGGCCGCGTCGACGACGGACTGGACGACCCGCTGCTGGTCGGACAACTTGTTCGGCACCGTGGCCAGATCTAGCCGTCCGAGCGCTGCAACCGTGCCCCAGCTGAATCCATCGGCTGGGAAAACGTTGCTGGTGTGGTTCGGCGAGGTCATCACGTCCTGTTCAAACTGCTGCTCGCCAGTAGTGAGGTACAGCTCGGCTGCCGCCCAGTAGAATTCGTCGAAGACATCGTTGTCATTGTAGGCGCCGCCGCCGAGGTCCCAGTCCGTGCCCGGCGCGTAAATCTCAGGACGAGTCTTGGCCGCCGCGTACCGTGTCCGTGCACCCAATGCACGGATTCACTCAATGCACGCGGAACATCAGAACAGCTCAACAAGAAATGAAGCTGTAGAGCCACCCACAATAGCTATTATCATAATATTTTGTAGTGGAGTACTATTTTAACGCTTACGATCAACTTGTGCTACTTATATTTACTTAGAAGTGTGACGTTGCGGCCGCGGCGGGTAGTAACAGCTAGGGGAGGTAATGCAGCCCCTAAGGCCTCCCTACTACCTATAATATTAATAACACGTTTCTGACGCTTGCTCTTCTATATAGGTGGACTTGAGGCTTTCCTCTTACCCTTTTAGGATAATTAGAGAGCTTTAGTAGCGTCACGGGCTTACTTTTAACGTTCTTTCTTAGCTACCTATTCAGCCTTCTCCTTCTCCCTCACTACCTTAGCTACCTCTCGTGCCTCACGCTTCTCCTGAGCTATTTTCTCCTTATATAATTAAGCAGCTTTTTTAAGCTTAGCTACCTTAGCTTTTTAAAGTTATAGCTCTTTCTTTTCACGCTCTTTTATAGCTTGACGAACACGTGCCTCCCTAACTTTCCTTAGTAACTAGAATACTAAGCCGCTATGGTACTCCTAACGTTATTATAGGTTAAGAGGTTTACTATACTTCTTATGCTTCTTCTTAATAACTAGAGCCTCCTTAAGCCCCTGAATCTCATGGTGGAGTAGTTGGTTTTAAACTAAGATGTGGTGGAGCGATCGGCTGAGCCGCCGCATATCCTTACTACTCTTATCCTTTACTATAGAACGTACAAGACGATTCAGTTTCCGCTAATTAGACCCACTAAGGGTTGTATTAGAGCTCCCCTCTGACTCCTGCTCGTCTAAACTATTGTTGGTGAATCTGTCAAGTATAACGTTGGGGTTCATAGGCGATATACCCGTTACTTTGAAGGACTTAAGTACTGTTATTTACTTAAAGGAGCTTATCCACGCCTTCTAGAATAGAGGGAAGAAGTTACCCTTCTTAATTAGGAGTAACCACTAGCTTCTCTAGAGGAAAGCTGAGAGCTCGTTAGAGTAGGCCTATGAGAGAGGCTTAAACAAGCACATATTAAGCGGCTATAACGTGTGCGTTGAATGGGGAGGAAGTATAGCTAGGAGTATCTTATTCTAGTCATAGTACTCAATGAAATCCATAGTAACGTGAGATCCATGGCTATTAAGGATGAGTAATCGGTAGGATTATCGTGCTTTAGCCTTAGTATAGCGATCAAACACCTATTTAAGCCAGGCGAGGCCTATATCGTTGTTTGTCCAGCCTATTAGTGATGAGCTAACGTGTACTGAGTGTTCCCCTAGCTTGATTTCGTCTACCAAGCTTGATTATATAGCTTTACCAGTTGACTAATATAGGAGGCCTGGTGGCAACGCTGATCCGTCACCGCACACATACGCCAGAAGGGTAATCCACTCACGTGAGCTATCTTAGGTAGATGCTCGAACCTCCTTCTTATCCCACATCCGTCGGCTGAACACCCGTTTTAAGCGGGTGGTGATACCAATCAAGAAGCCCTTCTCATCTATATTATATATATAACGTGGTTCTACGTTGTACTCCTTAATTTTAGAATATAGGAGGTCGAAATATAGGCTATATTTAGCCCTAGAATCAGCCTTATGGCGATCGCGGTCCATACCAGTTACCTAGTGTGAGATAAGATGGATGCTGTGTTTATTAATAAAGCGAGTAACCCAGCTCTCGCTCACTAGCTCCTTAGCTATATCCATCGCAAAGTTTCGTATCATCTCTCGTGTAGGTTGAAGGCGTCGCTTTGTAAGCCCTTCTATATATCGTACAAGCTCTAGCTCTTGTTATGGGTTAAGCTTTTGACGCGTTAAGGCATTAGCTGCACGCGACGTTATAACAGCTTGGTGCCTTCGCGATAGCGTAGAGCGATTAACGCTATGGTTTTTTAGCTATCTTAGAATAGCAAAATGATTCTCCAGGTTCCAGCGATTCTAATTCTGTAAGCGCATCCTCGATTGAGCTCATATTGGTGGAGTTATGTGGTGTTGAAGTTTGGGGTGGTTGGTGCCCCGCGTGCATTGAGTGAATCCGTGCATTGGGTGCACGGACACGGTACGCCTTGCGGGAGGCCGCTAGGAGCCGCTGAGAAAACGCCGCGTCGTATGGGACGAATAGTCGCGCTCCCTGGGCTACTGTGGCGGCGAGGTTCAGCGTTGCGGCCGTGGAAGGCCGGTGCAGCTCACGCCGCTTCAGGTCTTTTGACGGATCGGTGGGCAGCGGTGTCCACTGGTTGTCGTGCATCTTGTGGTGGACCATACCAGACACGTCGATCATCTGGCCGTTCACCAGCTGCGGCGCAGAGCCAGCCGGCACCTGCATTTTCAGCATGAACTCCAGCTCCCAGCGCGCTTCGTCTAGGACGTCCGGAATTCCGTTGTTGCGCTCTGGTATGCGCAAAGAGCCGTCTCCGAGCCCGTTCGGCGTTGCGTTCAAACCGTGCAGGAAGCGCTCATACTCCATGAGTAGTTGAGCGCTGGAGATGCCGCCGTTGACGACGTACTTGCCCTGGTCGCCCGCGTCATACCAGCCTTGGGCAGAGGTGTCAATAGGTAGGTTATTGACGTCGTCATACCTACCTACCTAGGTAGGTCGGTAGGTATGTACCCATGGGTTACCCATGGGCATGACGTTACCGGTACCTTGGTTGAGCCGTGTTACCCAGTGACGCTAAGAGGGCACTAAGTGGATCCTACTATAGAATGAAGCCCTAGAGGGTATATATCCTTATACTACGTAGTTTACGCTATTATTCACCACATAATCGTCGATATAGAGGACTTCTAGGTACCGCTAGATAACTAGTTAACTCTTCTATCTCAATTTGAAGATACTTAATCGTCTCTATCGTTAGTAACTATTCCATCTAGTCTACCGTTAGAGCTCCAGAGGCCTTAGGACTTTACTAGTGACCGTACTGAAAGCAATAATCCTCTACCTATTACGTTAATTAATCAGTACGATTACTCCTAGGTGAATTAGCGCCATCTAAATCTTACTAGCTACCACAAGCTACTAGATACTACTAAGCTACAAGCTTAGTGGTGGAACTACGGAGTTCTAGTTATTAGTAAAGACATAAATAGGCGCTACTTCCTCTACCAGCTCTATAGTAGAGCTGATGTACCGTTTATAAAGAAGCTAGTAGTTAATTTAGGCTCCCACTTGGTTATTCACCACCTAGTATATAGCTACCAAGTTCGAAAGACTACTACAACTCCCCTAAAAAGAAGACACATACAGCAGCTTAAGCTGCCTACAGCTAATGCAGCGCAGGAGAGCCATTAAGATATAGCGAATTCACTTGCTAAGTTATTCAGCTTTAAGCAATTTCGAAAACTACTTATCTAATAAGTAGTATACGACAATATTGCGTTCAAAAAGGTTGAAAGTATACGGTTCTAGCAGCTAGTTACGTATCTCCAGCCTAAGGTTGCCTTTCCTAGGAGGAATACACTACGTTAATAGATTCTACACGAGTACCTAATCCATAAGGAGACAATTATTTAGCAGCTCTAGCATTCGCTTAGTTAGATACACGTCTCCTTTAACCTTTAGACCTCTCGTAGTAATATTCTAGCCTTGAATGGTATAGTCGCTCACTATATCACTAATAGCACGCCAAAATCGATCCTGCTAGCACTTCTAGAGCAGAATGAGGCTCACACGGGTGCTAATATAGCAGTGGAAGTCCTTAGGGTTATCTATAAGTTCAAGATCAATACCAGGATTAGCTATTTTGTGCTAGACAACGCTTCAAACAACGACACGTGTATACGTGAGCTAGTAGAAGAGCTTGGTTTTAACCTAATTCATCACCGCTTACGCTATACTAGACACGTGATCAACTTAATAGCTAGAGCGCTATTATTTGGAGAAAATCCTGACCTATTCAAACACGAAGCGGAGCAGTCTATAAGTAAGTTAGTTATTAAATAGCTCCAGCTGTAGTGGAGATTTAGGCTAATTGGAAAGCTTTATAATACTATTATCTAGATATACAAAAGCCCTTAGCGTGTGAAGCGCTTTAAGTAAGTACAGTAGTAATAGTAAGAGGATAACCCCGATTAGAATGGTCCATTTAAGCTTATAAGAGATAATAATACGCGCTAGAACTCTACATACTTAATACTTAAGCGCGCTATCATGCTAGCTTAGGTAGTAGATAAGTATATAAATAGCGAAAAAGCAAGAAGTACTACTTAGCGCGTTAAGGATAAGCTTATACTTAGAGACCTTATTACTATAGACGATTAGAGCACTCTTAAAGAATACCTTATTATTCTTAAGCCTTTATACCAAACCACTATAGATCTTGAAGGCCGTGCATCAGCTACCCAATCTCCACTAATTAGAGAAGTCCTCGTGGATTACGAGTATATCCTAGAGCACCTTAAGGATGCTAAAGAGCGCTATTTATAGCACCTAGAAGCGTATTTTCGAATGGGTGTAGAGCTTACCTAGCAGAAAGCTAATAAATACTATCAGCTACTAGACGACTCGCCTGTATACCTTATAGTAGTGGTATTGAATCTTAAGCGGAAGTGGGCTTGGATTAATAAACGCTGGTAGGATCGATCTAACTGGCGTATTACCGGTAGAGCCGTAGTGAAAGGGCTCTAGGAGTAATATAAAGATCTCCCACTTAACGAATTACTTCCTAGGGAGCCAGCCCTTGAGGCTACTAGCCTAGCAGCATTTAAAAGAAGTTGTGATAAAGAAGATATAGCTTTCTAATTAGATAAGTATAGTTATTGGATAGATTATATGCCACGTGATTGGGATTTTACATCCCTAATCACGTACTGGATTACTATAAGGAAGAGGTGGCTAAGGCTTGCTAGGCTTATATTAGATATTTACTCTATTCTAGTAATAAGTGATGAACTAGAGCGTATTTTTAGCCTTACTAGCTATATAGTAACTAACAGGCGGAGCCGCTTAAAGAGTGATATTATCTAGGCTTCTTAATATATTCGATCTTAGGACTCTAATGAGGTCATTCAACTCTAGTAGTGTAGACGCTAGTAAGGTATATTTATGGTTATATTATTTAGATCTAAACTTTCCATTTCTATGACTAATTCACCTAGAAATATAATAACCCAGCCGTCTAAGCTAATAGTAGCACAGCTATTACGCATCAGAAATGACCCATGGGTACCTGACTACCTACCTATTGCCTACCTATGCACACGTGATAGTCAGGTACCTACCTATTGACACCTCTGGCCTTGGGTAACGTCGAGGGTGTAGTTGCACGTCCAGGGCTCACCATAGGCAATTACGGCGTCCGACGTTACCTGACACGGCACAGCGGTGTCGCCCTTGTTAGGCGGCACCCCGACATGCCCGGCAGCGCGGGCATACTGCTGGCCTACCAGGTTGCCATCGATGGCGATGCCGCTACGCTGCTGGTAGAAGAACCTCAGTGCGTCCTGGCGAAGGGCATTATAAAGTGTTGCAGAGATGGCGAAGGGCAAGCTGTTAGCCCCGTCGGACGTCGTTAAAGTGTAACTCTCTCCCTCCTGCGTCCAGGAGCTGAAGTCAATGGTTGCGACGTTTTGGCCGGAGGCCGTGTCTACCCCACGAGGCGTCGTTTGTCCTTGGGTGACGACCGCGCCTGTGCTATCATGCAGTTGCCAGTTGACAGAACTCATGAGGGATGTAACGAGCGTGGCGGCCTTCGGCCCGTTCGTCAGGTAGCCGACCTGATTGACCTTGATCTGCGGCCCAGTGTCTTGGACGTGGCTGCTGCGGTCGATGCGCCTTAGAGACACGTTGTCCAGGCACGCGTCCGCTGCGACGGCGCTCCCACCGAGATCGAACTCCAGGAAGGCGTGCGGGGCCTCGTTGGCTGGCGAAAAGGTGAAGGAGAAGAAATAGGGCGACGTGGTCAGAGCCGCCGTGGCGTCCAAATTAGGATCCAGTACTCCAATGGGTGTCTGTATCCGGATATTCAGCCCAACCGAGGAAGAGGCGGTGAACTTCAGCGTGTAGATGTCATTCTTCACCTCGTGGAACGTGTAGGCCGTCCGCACGTAGGACCCGTTTGCTGGTATGCCGGCAGGCACTGAGACGCACAGCCGGCCGTCCTGGACCGCGCCAGTAAACGATCCGTTCCATCCAGTGGTGCCATTATCGAAGCCACCGTTGAGGATCAACTGGGGGATGCCGGAGGAGTTGCCTAAGCCCACAACCGCGCGGTCGAGGAGAGAGCCGGCGATAGTGCTGCCCAGCAGTGTGGCGATGGCCAAGGCAACTGCCTTCATGTGTAGAGAGATTGGTCTGCGGGACGCGAAGCGCTACTGATACATTGAAATTTAATTGCACTCTTGGCAATCTTTGAGCGCTGTAGGATGGAAGCAAGAATAAAAGCTTTATGTCTCCACCGCAGCGGCAGTACCGGTCTGTGGCACCGGTTCATTGTACCTGCGCGAGAGCCGAGGTGACGATCTATACCTAGCTCTTAACTTCATGCATCTTGAACGGCCGAAACGGGAGATAGCAGCCATATAGCTTCTATAATGGAGTAGGGAAAAAACCACATAGCTTCTAAATCCTGGCGTGGCGGTTGTTGCGGCAATAACATCGCTCCTCAGGAGAATCTTCGCACCGAAGAGCCGGCCTTAGGCGGAGGATCATGCGGAGATCTATCGTTCGACCCCCCAGCGTGCAAACGTGATGTCAATCAGTCCCTCTCTCCGTGGGGTATGGTTTCAACGCTACAGTCTCGGCGTTTTTGCCCCGCAACGCATTCATCCTCAACACCCACCTATGACTAGCTGTGCAACGCTATTAATTAAGCCTTTTGCCCATGAATAGGGCTCCTGATAAGGAGCTTGCTCTATTTTAATGTGGTGTCATTATTAGTATGTTCTTTATAGGCACTATATCCATCCAAATTATATAAGTTACTTAGGCAAGCTCAACAGCTGCGGTCACTCTAGCACTCACCACAAAGATCGTTGGTGCTCCAACTTTTAGGCCTGCTAGTTAATATGTTCCTACACCCTGGTCAAAGGAAATGACAGGCTGTAAGCTTGTAAGAGCAGAGACACGGTCGCAGACGAACAGGGAGCAGCACAGCAAGCTGCTGGTGACACTAAATCTCGCCATCCTGACTTTACAGGCGAAAGATTCGAACCGTCAGTGAGCGAGTAGCAAAAAAAAGGTAGTTATGCATCTAATGCTGTATGTTTTCACGATGCTCAATGCATCTCGGACACCGAGATCATCACTGAACCTCACACTACAAACCCCTCAAACGAGCAATATGCCGGTCCAATACTCTTAAATGAGGCTGCAAGACTGTACCTTTGTCGTCAGCAAACCTCCACACTTGCGGCTCATACATGCGGGGTCCGGCAGCGGACATGGATCCCCGTGGTTACATTTGGAAGTTGACGAGCGCACTGTGGATCGTACTGTGGACCGTGGCGAAGCAACCGGACAACTATGGCGACGAGCAGGGCATCTTGCTGGCAAGAAAGGCACCACGGTCGTTCAAGCTTTCCCCGCACCTGGCTACAGCTTTGTCGACGACGTTCACCCCAGCGCACTGCTGGCGGATCAACGCTAGTCCTAGTCAGGAGCATGCCAACCACCCCGCGACGCCAGTCTTTTCCGTCTCTCAAGTGCTTTGTGGAGAATGCACCACTACTGAACGTTCGAGTTGCCACAACTCTCCTCAAGCGTGATCCCGTTGAGTAAAGTGCTAGTAGTCCGGCTATCCTGTTGCACTGAGCACGCAGCTCGGATAACGACCCCAATGCAAGGCCCATGGGTTACTTCTGCCTGTTCTGGGTAAATTAGAGGCACGTCTAGGATCTGCTGGATAAATGGGGCGGCCACCGGGAGAATAGCCGCGTGGCTGAATGTGCCGAACATCCATGAGCGCTTGCCAAGACGGGATCCAGGCCAACTTGAAGTTCAAGCACAAGCGATGCCTTGCTGATCAGCGGCTGAGCGGCTGCGGGGTAACGGGATAGCTGCTCCCTATTCGATCCAACGGTCTTCTTGAGCTTCGCTAGCTGTATGCCCCTCCACCTCAATTACACCACCTCAGTCGTTGTCGTGGGCTTGGTGCCTCTGCGGCATGACTTCAGATCATCGGAAATAGCGTCGTGAATGTTGCTAGAAGAGACCTATGACAGAACGCCCCGCGGGATTCTCTCGTGCTAATGCATCGGTGCGGTGGCTATTGAATGTGAAAGGTGCTCTATCGCGAGTAATGCATACGGTTTTGATTGGGACCTTGCAGCTATATAATGTTGATGCCCTTGTCCTGACTGACTGTCCGCTCTTCGGTGCTTCATCGATAGGCCGCCGCAGCTCCCCAGCGTAATCATCATGGTCTCTCTTAGGGCGGCAGCTGCTGCCTCTCTGATGGCTGGCGCTGCTTCGGCCGCGCCGAAGGTCAGCAATGCCGATACTATCCTTCGCTTGATTTACCACAATAACCTCAATTCGACTGATGACGCGAACCACATTGGTGCAATCCTGGTAGCCTCAGCTTTCTCTGCTTGTTGCCATGTCGAGACTGATCTTCACAGCTGTCGCCCATGACCTACGCGGAAGGTGAAGCAGCATGCGAGTCACTCTCCGAAAATCTGCTTTCCAAGACAGATCTGATGAATCATCATACCGACTTTGCGCCTGAGCTCTCCTACCTCGCCTATGCAGGTTACGGCGAGAGCCCAAACCAGGCTTACTTTATTGGCGACAACGGCGTCGTCATTGCAACTGGAGGCGCAAGCAGGTTCAGAGTGAGTACAGTGGCTCTCAGCAGACGATCTTGATCTGATTTAACCTTCTAGTACGCTCATGCAACCGATCCGGCCCACTGCAACGCCTCGCTTCCTGTCTTGTGCACGCAGTCGGTTCAGTACAACGAGGCGACCCATTCCCCTGCAATTCCGGGAAGTGAAATTACTGTCGAGGCTGCCGGCAATTGGTATACAGGTTACCGCAACCAGAAGTCATGGCGTTTCCTCGGCATCCGGTATGGCCAATACCCTCAGCGCTGGACTTACTCTACCCTGTACAACGCCACCGGCGCCCATCTGGATGCTACTGCATATGGCTCCGAGTGCTTGCAGTATGGCTCGGGCAGCGAAGATTGTCTCTTTTTGAACATCCAGACGCCGTATATCCCTAAGCAGGGGAGTACCGCGAACCTCAGACCCGTGGTATGTTTGGCTGAATAGTAAATCCCATTAGCACTTTCTGACCATCTTCCATAGCATTTCTGGATTCACGGGGGAGGTTTCACCGGAGGAACTGGCGCAGATGCAAGTCTCTAAATGTCTTTAGAAGCATGCTTGAGTACTGACTTTGATGGCTGCAACAGCCGGGCAGCGACGGTGGCAACTTGGCGTCTCGAGAGGACGTCGTAACTGTCACAATCAACTATCGTCTAAGTACACTCGGATTCTTTGCCGCTCCTGGCGTTCTTCCAGGTATGGTTTCCTCCCGCCGTCGCCGGTAGCAGAAGTCCCGCCTGTCCTGCTGACCCATTTGACGGTCAACCATACACAGAAAAAAAACCCCCACACAACCCCGTTTCCTTTATTGACTCCTTTTTGACGCGATAACACACCGTATGTCCTTCAGAACAGCAACTTATAAGCATGGACTGATACGTGCGGTTAGGAAACTATGGCATTGGCGACCAGGTCACGGCTCTACAGTGGACACTTAACAATATTGCCAAGTTCGGCGGCGATCCCAACATGGTCACAATCAACGGCGAGTCCGCTGGTGCTGGTTCCGTACGTGCTCTGCTCGGGTCGCCTAAGGCTATTGGCAAGTTTCAAGGCGCGATAGCCATGTCCAACCTTGGTGGTGGTGTCGACCTCGGGGAGACAGGCAACTACGGTACAACTTACTCCACCTACTATACTGTCAACCAGTCTTTCGCGGTTGCCGGCGAGCAGATTTTCGAGGAGGCTGGTTGCAACCAGACTACTTTGCCTGTGAGTGTCATATTCTGCTTCGTTCCTTTCGCTTGCTGACAATAGACAGGCACAAGTTGCTTGCTTGAGGGCATACCCCGGCGATTTGACTAGCTTCGCCGACGTTGCTCGCTACGTTGTCCAGGACGGCACGATCGTCAATACCCCGGAACTGGAAGTCGGCTATTACAACGACAATGTCGCCCACGTCAATGTTATCTGGGGTAACACTATGAACGATGGTGCTTCTTTCTCCGCTTACTCGCACAACTGCACTACCGAGGTATGAAAACCTCCGTCCACTGCAACTTGATCTCGGCACTAACTGGAAACAGGCCGCTTGTCTGGCCGCCAACCTCCATACCAACTCCTACTACGCGAATGCAATCACAGCGTCTGGC
>JAKLMF010000492.1:0-11634 GCA_022813555.1 Botryosphaeria agaves | reverse complement strand
GCTGTGCGCAGCGGGTACCAAGGTGGAAGATCGGATCATCAGATTCCGTCTTTCGCGCCCCTGATCACGTAGTTGGTGCACGAGCTGCAGGTTGTCCAGAAGGATTGCTTAGCGCGAGATACTGCAGAGACAGGCACTAGTCGGGAGTTTTGCATTCAGCCATAGCGGTAGGTGTGGAGACTTACTGTGCTCACACCATGTCATGCCGGTATTATCTCTGCTTGGTAGATTTCTCAACATGTTTTGTTGGAGAGTGCACCAATAACAAGAGGCCGCTTGAGTCTTTCTTGCTTCCGCGGGCCGTGCCGGCGTGCATGAAACACTGGACGATCACCGGTGACCCTCCATGTTGTTCCTTGAGTGTACAGTATTGAACACAGACCGAGAAGTGGTTTCTATCTCACACACAAATATTTGAACCGACATGGCGGCGAGCCACCGTTGTTTACGTGGTGTTCATATGGCATCTATATGCTGTTCCCGCCATCTCCCTGGGACGCGATAACCCCATTTGAAAGAAGGCTGACAACTAGTTCAATCACTTCGAAGAAGCGATAGACAAATATATCATTTTGTGGGCTAGAGAGACGTCTCATCTATTTGAAGCATGTCTGGATGACACGTGATCAATGCAACGTCCACTGCTGAACGCCTCCAGGCAGCACACATTAAGCGGCCATATCACTTCCTCCTCAGCTCTATCCAGCAGTGTCATGAGTGACCCGCAAAGTGGGCCCGTTCGAGACCTTCCGCTTTTACAATCAGCTAAACCATATGGAGTACTGAACTGCAGTCACACTGCTACAGTCTCTCTTAGAATTTGCTCAGCAGGCCCAGCTGCTACTGAACGATGGGTTTGCACCGTTCTCCCGCTACGTAGGCGGACAGTATGATAGATGTGAACGAGCTGATTCGCCTCCATAATCCATCTTCGTCTTGCATCCGGTGCATGAATAGTGTTCGGATCTAATGCTTGAAGGAGTATTTGCGGTCGTTGTCGTCCTGGACGGCTTGGCTGACGCCCTGGAAAATAAGGGCATACTGACCTTAAGTTCATTCACGTCTTTGTGCCGAGCCCGCTCTGCTGCAATAGTGCCAGTGCTTGCTCCATAGGATAGCCAATAAACACAGGGCCGGTAAACATCATCCGTGGCAAGCTTTTGGTTGCTTCTCCAGCCTCCAGAGGGACGGTAGGTGCGTTGACAACAACCGGAGCGGTGTTCATCTGCAGCCTCTCCTGCTCCGCCTGTATTGTTTTGTCCTGAGGGGGCTTTGATTCAGACGGCTGCTGTTTTGCTGGCGGCTTCTTCAACGCCCCATGGTCGAAGGGACACTTTGCCGGCTGGTCCTGCCTCCGCGTCTCCGCGCGGGTTTTGTCCACTGGCGAAGCGGTCTCAGCGGATTTTGCAGATGACGCACTGCCTGCCTCTGCGTATCGTGCTGGCACAGTGATGCCCCAAGGTCGACTCGGTGATTCACCGACTCTGATCTCCTTGAGCGGCCTGTCGAAATGTGGTAGTCTCTCATCTTGTCCTTCCGCTGAATCAGTAACGACAGGACCGTCGTCATCCATACATTCGCTGACAGCTTTGGCCCATTTGTTGACTCTGTCTCTGCCACCTTGCCCGTCTTCCTCTTCCCGTTCATCTTCATCGAGCTCTGGCTTGTCTGGGAGCAATGGTTGATGCTTGTGTCCGAGACCCTGTATCATACTAACTAGGTTGCCGTACTTGGCATCCAGCTGCCGTATGCTCTCGGCGTTGCTCTGATAGCGCTTGACACATACCTCGTGGCTCCGTGGCAGCTCGTGCTTGTGCTCTTCGAAATACTTCGCCACCTCTTCTGGCGTATGCTGATCGAGGAAGCGGATAGGGCATACCGGCGCGGAACCTTCTATAGATGGAGCGGCTGAAGTAGGATCATTGCCGCAGAGCTCCGCTCGGATCGGGTCATTAAACGATGGCCGCTTGGAACGCCGTGCTTGGCCCGATAGTCTGGATATGGAACTTCGCGGTGTGGGTAAGCTGTGCTTCTCGAAGACGGACAGAGCATGACTGCTCAGTTTCCTGCCGTTTGGAGGCATGAATGGACAGTGCAGCTTGCTCGGTGTACCAGGTATTGTGAAGTCCTGTTCCATTACGAGACCGGAGTCGGCGTTGGTCCTGCTGCTGGGATGGTTCGTTGAGACGTCCGCAGACGGACCACCCCAAACTCTTACACCGTCCCCAGCGTGAGAAGACGGACGGCTACGTAGCTTCACACAAGCGGCTCCGGCTTGGCGTATGTTGTATGCCCTAGTCCTCCGACTTCCTTCTGTGTGCTGTGACAAAGCCTCTAGCCAGTCAGACTGTCCATTCTGCTGGCATGCTCCAGCCTCATCGAGTTCATCAAGGAACACGTTGTAGTCGGCGGTGGCGGCGCCCGGGGTGAAGCGCTTGAGGAGCTCGAGGTACTGCAGCGCCAGCGTTAGCAGTGCAAGCGGAAGTCGAGAAGGAGGCTCGAGATGCAGAGAAGCAGGCGAATCAGAGTCAATTTGAATTGGAATCAGTCACCGCTGCGGAGCAGCTCGAGTGGAAGGCTGCAGTTGTTTGATCATCCTGGTTGCCTGGAAGGGTGCGGAACAGCGGGGACAGCCTACCTGCTGCTTTGCCCAAGAGAGTTTGTTCTCAAGCTCACGACGCTGGTCATCTAAGAGGCAGTACTCGACGTTGAGGGCATCGTAGCCTCTCATCAGCTGCTCCGCCAGCTGCTCGGGGATGGAGGTAGTGGTGTCCATGGTGTTTGGCAGAGAGGCTTATGTAGTTCCACGACGGGTGACAGAGAGCGGATCAGTCAGGCGGCAGGCATAGTTACATTCCGCGCATGTGGGCGAACTAGAAAGGCAGAGTGAGTACCTAGGTAGGGGTTGACCCTCAGGCGATGACTACGGCTGACTGTGGGTGCATATCGCACACCTGCAACGCTGAAGATGGTGAGTTCGCTGCGAGTCATGCAGTCCACCCCAGAATTTCTCTCAACCGTCAACCGTCAACGGGCACGTCACTTTGAATTTCCCATATGCCGTACAACACGTTCCATACTTCTCAAGAACTCAGTCTGATCTGATAGTGTATTTCGATTTCGATTTCTCATATCGTATGAGTTGAAGCGATTTGCTTCTCCACCGCAATGTCCTCCTCCCTCCACCTGTCCCACTTCCGCAACTGGCTCCGCCGGTCTCCGCCCGTAGAATGGGGCATACAACAACTCCGCGAACTCTTGCTAGGTGCTGTCCGTCAGGGTCCAGTACCGCAGCATGTCGCTTTTGTCATGGATGGGAACAGACGCTTTGCGAGGAACCATCAGATTGAGACCATAGAAGGACACAACCTTGGATTCGAGGCATTAGCTAGGGTATAGCAGTCCCTTATTGGTAGCGGAAGACCAGTTGCTGCGGTCCTAAAGCAGGTTCCGGCTGACACAATTACAATTACAGATACTCGAAGTCTGCTACAAATCTGGCATCCGTGTCGTAACCATTTACGCCTTCAGCATCGAGAACTTCAAGCGCAGCAAATATGAAGTTGAGGCCCTAATGGACATGGCCAAGGTCAAGCTCTCCCAACTGGCCCAGCACGGCGAGCTACTGGACCGTTATGGAGCAAAGATCCAGTTTCTAGGTCAGAAGGACATGGTGCGGCCAGACGTCCTAGAAGCCATAGAAAAGGCGTGTGAAATGACCAGTGGGAACGGAAAGTACGTCTGTGCCAGCAATCTTCCCTCTGTCTTTCCGGTGTGCTGACACAATGTGACCTACAGAGCCATACTGAACATTTGCGCCCCCTACACCTCCCGCGACGAGATTACGACCGCGATCCGCCAGACCGTGATATCCTACTCACAGCCGACACTGCCACCACTAAAGCGGCCCTTTTCAGAAAGCCACATCGCTCGCAACATCCGCGCCCGGCATCTCAGCACCGTCGCCGAGGAAGCCGAGAAACCCTCTCCCCCACCCACAACAGCTACAGCTCCCAGCACGACCGCGCCTGAAATTGATGGCGTGCCACCAGCCCAACAAGACTACGACCTCGAAGACGCAGACTCCACTCCCTCCACCTCCCCAAACCCTTCCACCTCCACCACACTAGCCTCGCAAAAAGACTCCCGACACAGCTCCGGGCCGCTCCCAGACCCAGAATCCATAACCGCCGAAACGCTGACCGCGTATACCTTCACCGGCGCGTCCACGCCGCCATTGGATCTACTTATCCGGACCAGCGGTGTCGAGCGGCTGAGCGACTTCATGCTTTGGCAGTGCCATGAGAATACTGATATTGTGTTCTTGGAGTGCATGTGGCCTGAGTTTGATATCTGGGGGTTTTTGCCGGTACTGTTGGAGTGGCAATGGAGGAAGCGGAAGGACAACGAGAACGGGGTGGTAGGGAGTAGGGGCGGGAGGAGGAAAAAGGTGGAGTAGACGGTTGCGAATGGTTTGCACTGGGTAGAGGAAGATGATATTTGGATGAGCGGAGTTACTCATTTGTTGTCAGGTGTTTGGATGGTGTTTTGGTTTATGTAGACAAAAGCTTAGATACCCAATCGCGCAGATGTAGCAGCTGTGGGTACGTGATGATGCTTTTTCGAGCAGTAGTTGGTCTCCGGACGCCCTGCTATGCAGCTGTTCATGTACGTTTATCCACCGCTACCATACAGACAGGCAAGTTTTGGGAAAGCTGAAACCATTTGCTCCAATACTCAGTCGTTCGAGGTGTATGGAGTGTTGAACGAGGACCTGAAAACTGCTCTATGCAATTCCCCGCAAATGCAGGCAACCTTTCACGCATCCCGATATCGACACCTTAATACCATGACACAGGTCACTCAGGGCATCGAACCACAAGCTCCAGCAACCAGAACAAAAATCCGATGGTTCGTTCTCTTCTAGATACCACTAACTCCCACCCCCAACCATACTCCCCAGCACCCCGCCCAAAGTCCTCCTTCTCCCCGTTCCTTCTCCCCTCCCCTCCCTTCCACTTGCACTCCCACCACTCCCCTCCTCTTCTGCCATCATCCTCCGTCTGAGCCCCTCAAACCCCTCACTCTGCTTTCTCCGCTCCCCAACCACCCACCCCGGCACTCGCCACGTGCTCGCCCCCGGCAAGACGTCGTGTCTGTACGCGTAGCCGACGGCCCAGCCGATCGCAGCCGCGAGGAGGGAGCCGGGGAGTTGGGAAAGGGCGAGTTGGAGCGCGGGAATGTAGGATAGGGATTTTGAGGTTAGGGTTAGGCCTGTAGTGCTTCCCCTCCGACCGCTGTTGTTGTTGCTCTCTTCGTTAGTGGTGGAAGGTGAGGCGGAGGTGGCGATGCGGTATTTGTACTCGCAGGGAATGGCGGCGTGGTATTGTGCTAACAGGGCGAAGAGGATGGGTGTCGGGCCGGCGGGGAGGTAGTTCATGTGGCTGAAGGTTAGGGGGCGCATGATGAGGGCAAGGATGAGGGGCGGGAGGAGGGTTGTGTAGGGGAGAGTGGAAAGGAGGAAGGACTAAGATAGAAAGTCAGAAGATTGCGCAAGTAGATAGTGTCATCCTGGCTGATTTGGCAGGACTATTGAGGCCTTGTGCGGTGCAGCTTGGGGATAAACGTACAGCGAACTTCCTACTCCCCCACAGCCTCTCAACGACCCGCAGCTGGTAAAACGTCATGCTCGCGAAGAGCACCTCTGTCGCGTTCGTGTAGCATGCTTGCCATGTCAGGAGCCGCCAGAACTGGCGATACACCCACAGGTGCGGCACTACTGCTATAGAGAAGAAATATTTCGCGTCGGTGATGCTGGCGAGCAGGGATGACAGGACTATCGACGTGACGAGGAACTTAGAGACTGGCGTATTGGTGAAGCCCGACGTCTGCATAGTGGTGGGCAATAGAGTGTGCGCGTGGGTTTGAAAACTTTGGATTCAGAGGTGGTGGACGTTTGACATCGCCGCTCAAAACAAGAGTTCAGGCTTTCACGTGCATTTCTTGATGCTTCGATATACAGACTCTGGGAGCCACCCTGCTAACGAGGGATTTATGACCCGGTTGGAATTGTTTGAAAAGCAGATACTGCTAGAGATTTGGTGTTGCTTAGTGCAGGCTCAAACAACGACGAAAAAGCTCTTCATGTCAAGCCCTTGAAAGATTAGACTGAGTCAAGCTTGGTTTGTGCTAACGAGAATCAAACTCCAATACCAAAAGGGCTTTTCCTGCTGTTCTTCTGACCGGTTGGAACTGAAACAGCATCCATACAACTCCACAAAGTCGGAACTCCATGCTCAAAATCGCGCCAGATAAATTTCAGCCATGATATCGAAGGTGTTAGAGCCGATGTGGCGGAGAAATTCTTGGCCAATCGCACTGCAAGCCGGCATTAGGACGTCAGTAGATCTCATCGTTCGTGTGTTTCGGATGTGCTCCATATACTGTGAATATCGTCGTCCTCCACAAAGCTCGATGGCCCCCTGTCCAGAAGAGGGAACGGAGGAGGCACAGGCGGATCATCTGAATTAATACGGCGGCTGAGTTCACCTGAATTGTAGAGACTCCGCAGGGGCCGGGACGGCGTGAGGGTGGGTATAGGTATGGGGTTGGACTGCGGGGGATAGAGGTTTGTGACAGGCACAGCTATCACTGCACCAAGGTGTGTCTTTGACCGTCGAAGCGGAGGGTGTGGTGTCATCCGATGCTGGTGTCGATATACCGGTGGTGTGGCAATAGGTTCAGTTGGCCTGTCGAAGTTCAATGGCCCACTGCTGAAGGTGCCAGACGGATCCCTCTTTGGAGGATCCGGCCGTATGGCGTTCCCTGCCCGCCGGCTTAGAGGACGGGGCATCCTGGGCGGAGGGTTGGGGGACGAGGAGGCTCCGCTGAAGTAACCCGACTCCTGCGCGGGACTTGAGGGGCGCGACGTTGACTTCGTCCTGCTCGGGCACTTTTCATACGCTTCCGTGTCGGCTTCTGCGCTGTGATAGCCCAAGTCTTGATGCACGGCAGTAGCCATTCGCATGTCCGCTAGTTTCTTTTCAAATTCTGCCGCCTTGCACTCAAGTTTGTGTATCATTGTCGCGGCCTCATCGACGGCCGCGTCCCGCTTTCTCAATTCCTTCACAAGCTCATCCTTCATCTGCAAGAGCTCTCCCCGTTCACCTTCGAGATCCTCTTTCTCTTGCTCTAGCGCTTCGAAGCGCCTTTGCAGACTCTCGTGTTTCCCTTGCAGTGCTGTATACTGTTCTAGTCCCTCTGTCCGCTCATCCAACTCCTCCTCCAACTTCCTGTTCCTTTCTTGAGCGAGACACAGTCGGTGCTTGACGTCAAAATTCTCTTTCTGCAATCTGTCTATAAGTTTTTCGGTCTCTTTCGTCGTCAAAGTTCTGGAAGGGGCGGAGACGGTTTTAGCTGTAGCCTGGCTGCTTGCCTGACGGGTCAACCGTGAGCGCTGGTAATGACTCTGTACCGACTTCTCGTCTTCGTCCGATTCAATGAGCCATTCGTCACGGTACTGTTTTGCGGCAACGCTCGGCCTTCGCTGTGAAGTAGAGCTAGTGCGCGTGATGCTGGCTTTCTTTTCCGCAAGTACACTGCGCAAGATTTCGGACCTGGGCTCAGTAGTGCTGCCTTCTACTGGTGTCGGTTGTGAAGGCAAACAGTGTCCGCCGTGTGCTGGGAGGTCGTCCGACGCGTCTGCATGCACGCAGTTGTAGTTCATAGCGTGATTTCGTGTACAGTGTAGATTGCTGAGAGACACAGCCATCGTCTTGAGCTTATATCGATGTTTCAGAAGAGACGGTGACCGTCACGCTACAATGCGAAGACAAAGGGCATTGTCTGCAACAATTGTGTCAGTGAGGCAGACAAAGACGGCAACGCGCCGACTTTTGGTGATAATTGTAGCGGGCAATTATTGAAGCATAAAGAAAGGACCCTTGTATGTGCTGGACCAAAGCCGAGACGGAATGACGGCCGGTATTTATTCGACCGTGAGACTCGACACGATAGCGGCCGCCACTTACCAGACATAAAATCTCAGTAATAAGAGACGTGTTCAGACAGCATTTCTGGGGCACTGTAAAGAGGAGGAAAGTCGCTGGAAAGTATTTCGGCAGTACTAGTAGTAGTTGCAGGCGGATCCATGGCGAAGAGCGGCGAAAAAGCGAACAGAAGCTCAGAGAGGATGGAGACAAACGAACTGGGATCGGCAGCGGGAGCTCTACTCTTGCAAGGAGAAGTACGGGACCGGTGCTAACGGCGTATGTCAGGTTGATCTCTTCTGGCAGATCTCTAGGCCCTGAAGCGCTACGCGACAGAACGACACGTGCAGACTTGACAGATTAGAATTCACGAAGACGGCGCGGGAGAAGGATGGGGAGGCTGGCTGGGCCGGCGCAGGTTGATAAAAACAACCGAGACTGAATAAGCATAGCTTGTGACACGCGGGCTTTCGTGCAGCTCGAGCGCGTGCTTCAACAGCTTCCAACAACACGACAGGAGAGCTGAAGTTGTGATCAAACAGCTTTCCGCGCCTCCACGCTAGCCATGGCGTGTCTCCGGCGCTGCGGCCCGGCCGTTTAGCCCGTTGGTTCATGCATCATCGTAGCCGCTCGTACCTGGCGCTGAAGCCGGAGCCCCGGTCACACCATTAGTGTCTCTCCAAACGATCGAATACTGAGAACAGTATCAGTCGGTTTTATCTGAACTCGTCATGAGCTCACTACCATGTAGGTTCACCATTCGAGCTTCCGGTTGCAGTGTTTGCACATGCATGTTTTGCAGGAGCAATCTGCCTGAAGCCGTGGTGTGATGGCACGCAGCGTTCCAGCCAGCCGACGGTTCGTTGCGTCCAGTAGCAAGGCCTCCGGCAATCACGGTGTGATATTGCAAGCCGATGTGAGACCCGCTCCTTCTTGCCAATGAAGGTGTGCGGCGATAAAAGAATTCCCTCCAGTCTGCTTTCTTCTTCTCCAATGATGGCTCCGCCCTTCTCATACGGTCCTAAGTCACGGTCAATTGGACAGTCTTGCATCCTGCCCAAACAACAACAGTTCTGGCCCAAGCTTGAACCGCTTCGTGCTCGGGCCATGCAGATGCTGCAGCGTGCCTGCATGGACAGGGTGAACCACAGATGGAATATGGAACTTGGCCATAAGCAATGCGCACAATGTTCCTGCTGCGCTGTGACTTGGCATGCCCTTGCGGAGAGAAGAAGGCTTCTTTGTCTCAAGCGCATTGCTCTGCTGACGGAACGAGCTCTGTCCCCAACCTGCGAAGCCACCTGTTCAGCCAGGATATGCTGTAAGAGCCGGACCGCCACCGTTCGAGGAGGCTTTACGGATGCGATAAGACCATGATCTATGGCCGGCTCATGAAAGGCGGCCCGTGCTTCCAGTTCCGTCGAATGTGATTGCTGCACAATCATCACAGGGAATGTGCGGAGATCAGACGGAAGCTCTGGACAGCGTGAAGCCTACATTGTTTCGACTTCAGTACCTAGTGTATCCGTCGTTCTACCTGTAAGTCCTTTCATCTGTAGGCGAGAGATTTCCTCCACTACGGATATTCCCCTTAGCAAATTGGCTTCCGCACCTCGTGTGGTTCGCCGATTGTGATGGCATTATTCGGGGCATGTTGATGGGTGCATTGCGGGTGCTCTCGTTCCTGCGCAACTTGGGTTATCCGCATCGTTCTACATCCGGAGTAAAATCAGATTATACAGTGTGTTCCTACCACCGGAGGCAGCTTTCAACGATGCTAACGTCTCATAAGACGTCGATGGAGGTTCCTAGCATGCGTACTAGCCTTTGTTCGCACCTTTTGGATAGCGGGCGTAACCTTTCTAAACGCCGATAAGTCCGACAACATCACATGGTCCACTGCGTGTTCCCCGCGCACACACTGGATACATAGCTACAGCTTAAGAGAAACTGAATTGAAGAGTTCACAAATAGCTTCAAGTGCACATCAGGAGCTTCACAACAGCAATCATGGCGGCCAAGCAGATGATGGGATACACCAAGTAAGCTGACATCACTCAACCCTCATGTAAAGCGATACAGGTCATTATTGACAACTATGGCTGGGGTTAAGCCTAGGAAAATCTGGCCTTAAGATCTCAAAGGTCATTCTCGGCGCTATGTCATACGGCAGTGACCAATGGCAGCCGTGGGTCCTGAACGAAAAGGAAGCGCTGCCACTGCTCAAGCATGCCTACGATGTCGGAATCAATACGTGGGATACGGTGCGTCTTTTAGTACCCCTGTGCCATACATTTGCAGCATCGATGCTTCCCCGAATATAACGGCTTCCCGGTCCCCTGTCAGACTGGCAAAGCGAGCTACGAACTTGGCTAAACCGTGAACACAGGCCGACGTTTACTCCCACGGTCTGTCCGAAAAAATCATAGCAAAAGCCCTAAAAGAATACTCCATCCCACGCTCGCGCGTCGTCATCCTTTCAAAGTGCTATTTTGGCGTTGCATCAGATGGTTCTCAACCTCCTATTGCGGTCGTTAATTCCAACGACGGCGCAGAGTGGGTAAACAACGTTGGATTGAGCCGTAGGCATATTCTGGATGCGGTTCAGGCGAGTGTAGAGAGGTTGGGCACGTACATTGATGTGTTGCAAATCCATCGATTGGACAGGGGAACGCCCAGAGAGGAGATTATGAAAGCGTTGAACGATGTTGTGGAGAAGGGTTGGGTTAGATACATAGGTGCCAGTTCGGTAAGTGTGTCTCTGTAGGATTTCGTTGACACTGATTTGAACGGGTGTGACCGGTTGCACTTCAAGCCGTGTGCCATATCGGAAGGTTACGGCAGGAACTGAAGCGCGGAGCAGCTTGTGAACACCGGGCGTAAAAGGGTTTTTGCTCCAATTGACGCGCTTGTCGAACTCTCAAAGGGCCTTTTGCCGTATAGTCACTTCAGGTGGATTCTAAAAACCGCCTCGCTGACAGAGTGGCCTATAGATGGCGGCGTGGGAGTTCCAGACTCTGCAAAACATCGCCGAGAAGCACAACTGGCACAAGTTCATCTCGATGCAAAACTATTACAACCTTTTGTACCGCGAAGAAGAGCGCGAAATGATTCCATACTGCAAAGACACCGGCGTCGGTTTGACTCCATGGTCTCCAATTGCGAGGGGCGCGCTCTCCCGTCCCTGGTCTTCTCGCGAAACTAAACGCGAGACCTCTGACAGGTACTTGCAGACGCAGATTCGCTCTCGTGAGACGGAGATTGACAAGGAAATCATCAATCGGTTGGAGGAGGTTGCGAAGAAGCACGGAGTCAGCATGACTTGTATTGCGACGGCATGGTGCTTGAGTAAAGGGGTCAACCCGATCATCGGGCTGGGCAACAAGGAGAGGATTGATGAGGCGGTGCAGAACTCTAAGTTTGTGCTCTCCGACGAAGATGCGAAGTATCTGGAAGAGCCGTATCTACCGAAGCCAATATCGGGATACTAGACCCTATTACTGGACATAGAGTTAGCGCCGAATAATTTCGGGTGGCCAGTTGTTCATGAAGATCACTACTGATCACTACTGATCAGCTACGGGTGGATCCTGTCTAGAGTACTGTTGATGACCTTCATACATGTTCGTTCGGAATAGCTGTAGTG
>JAKLMF010000491.1:0-14898 GCA_022813555.1 Botryosphaeria agaves | reverse complement strand
ACAAATAAGGTTGGCATTGAGTGGTTGGAGCACTTTGATACACACACAAAGGATCGCGCTGTTGGCACTCATCGTCTGCTGATTCTAGACGGTCACGAGAGCCACGACTCGCTAGAGTTCCAGCAACTCTGTGAGCAGAAGAAGATTATTGCTCTCTGCATGCCCCCACACTCATCGCACCTGCTGCAGCCGCTGGATGTGGGCTGTTTCTCACCATTGAAGACGGCGTACGGGCGCCAAGTCGAGGACCTGATGCGCAGCCACATCGACCACATCACAAAAATTGAGTTCTTGCCGTGCTTTAATGCGGCTTTCAATGCGGCTATCACTGAAAACAATGTTAAGGCAGGCTTCCGAGGCGCTGGCCTTGTTCCATTGGATCCAGAAGCTGTATTATCGAAGCTTGAAGTACGGTTGCGCACGCCAACACCCCCCACCGTTGATAACGATCCCTGGGAGTCGAGAACACCAAGCAATACCGTTGAATATGGGTCTCAATCGAAGCTGGTTCGAGAGAGGATCCAAAGGCACGTTAATAGCTCACCTACCTCTATGATTGAGTCGCTTGATCGGCTTACTAAAGGCGCTAAAGTAATAATGTATTTGGCTATTCTTTTACATAACCAGGTTGCTGAGCTTTAAGCGGCTAATAAGGCCGCAACGCAGCATAAATCTTATAAAAGGAAGCGGCTACAGAAGGATAGGAAGTTAACGTTTAAGAAGGGCGCACGCTTAATAGCTCTAAAGGAGTTTAGCGCTTATAGTAATAGTAAGAAGGTAAAGAAGAGGGCGCGCGTTAAAGGAGGCGACCAGCCTTAAAGGCGCTATAGGTGGTGCGGTGAGATAGGGCATAACGCCCGTACATGTAAAAAGGAAGGAGAAAACAAGGTAGATTAAAGTCTATTACTTAGATTTATAGTAACTATCTTATTGCGTGAGTTCTAATAGAGAATTGTGGTGAGTTTGGTGGGGGCTTGGCATAAGTGGGCAGCTTGCCTGTGCGGGCAGCTTGCCTGTGCGGGCAGCTTGCCTGTGGAGTACGTTAGTAAAACAGATTACTTAAATTATTATATACTAGAGTTCTAGCAAATTCTAAGTTAGTATAGTAGTTATAATAGCTAGACTTTTTAAGGTTTAGAATTCTTAGAAATCTAAATTTAGGATAACTTTAGTATTATATTAGTAACTATATTTATAATACTAAGGTATACTCTCTATATATAGTACTATTAATTAGTATTATATTAGCTTAATAATATATTTCTATACTACTGATATATTAAGTAGAAATTTATGAATAAAAATTAAGTAACTTAAAAGTCCTATAATATTAGTACTAGTAATAATATTTTAATAGTTAGCTTATTTACTTATACTAAAGGATATAAGTATACTCGTTATAAGTTTTATTAAAATATTATAATATTAATATTCTTTAGTATATAAGCTTAAAAAATTAGGTAGTTTCTAAAGAATATTTACTTTAATACTATTATTAATAGATTAATTAATAAAAAAAAGCTTATTAATATAATTTATAAGTACCACTTTACTATATTAAAGTTATAATATCTAGATAAGTCATATCATGATTATGTTATTATAATTTGAAGAGGGCTGTGTTTTACTAGTGCCAATGACTTTTGCGTTAGTACTGTACAGGTTGACTGCACGGCCTCTTGATGATGATGGGCTCTAGAGAAGCTGATCGTGAACCCAAGCTGAACTGTTGGTCGGGGCGCTGTACACGAGAGTCAAGTCCAATAGTCTCGCACAAAAGCCTTCCATTGGTCTTTGCGGCGTCGAACTCAAGTTTACGAGTCCACGATCTGGGTTTTTACAGAGAATCACAGTCGGTAAGTTTGCGTTCGGTGGTAGTCACTTCGGTTAAAGTGTCCCTCACGAGCCTTTTTTAAGAGTTTCTCTCTACTAGAGCTTACTACTCACTTGTATTAGAGAAGTGAAGTAGAGTCTGGATGTCCTCTATAACTAAGATCTTAACTATGCCACAACCCAAACTTCCCGACTGGTATCGTATACTGTGTGGCTGGCTGCAGACTTTCGTCTCCTAATGTCGTACCTATGTTACTCTCGCTACCGAAATTTCCATCATCAACCACAACAAAGGAGTGTCTTTACAGCGCAAGCTAGCTATGCACCATTACCTGCAATACTTCTACTAACAACCCAACCTCACCACACCCCTAAAGACAATTCGCGTACTCGGGCACCTCCTTACATCCATCCTTCCCCAATTCCCAATGGTCACACAGCGTATCACACGCGACTCCCGGCCTCACAAAGACTCTCCCCTCTTGGCTCGCCCAAGGCAGTCTCCACTGCGCCGCCGGATCAGCGCCGACGTTGGTGGCCTTGTAACCAGCGCGGCAGGCGCAATAGTTGGGGCCGTTGGGGCCCGGGTGGCCCCAAATGTAGATGCATGAGGTTGTGAGGTGGCATTTGTTCTGCTCGGGGAGAGGGTTGCAGGTGCTGCAGCCGACGGGGGCGCGCGCGTCGAGCGCGTCGGCTTCGGAGACTGGTGAGGCGGTGATGGTGCCGGCTAGGAGGAGGTAGGTTATGACTGAGAGGGCGGAGAGGGTGAACTTCATGTTGAAGACTGGTCTTTGATGGATACGAGTTGACTTTGTTGAGACGATAGAGATGTGACTTGGGGAGTCTGACGCACTGAAGATGGAGATAAAAACGAGAGACTGAAGGTTTCTCTTTATAGATTGTCCACAAGAGATCAGGTAAGACATCTATTGCCTCGTACGGAAACTTCGTAAATTTTAATAGATATATACCGCGTGACAGCAATTGAGGCAGACCAACGTGCGCTCAGTGGAGCGCTGGCATCACGAGAGACGCAGTAGTAAGCCAAGCTGACATCGAGGGTGTCCATTGAGAACGTCTAGAGATCAAGCTGGCGCCGGTTTTTATACGAAGGTGAGGTGAGATTCACTGCCAAGACCTCGTATGGCTTGCGACGGCTTCACGGATGCTCCAGCCACTTCCGCTTCGGAGCAGATACGATTCAACGACGTCGATACTAGCGTGATCATACATTTATAGAAACAGAACGGGTACGTTGGCGACTCAGCTGAAGCATTGCCTGATGACCAACGCATCTCTCCACCGGAGTGGTACCGCTGGCCTGGATGAAGTTACATCAACACTTGAAGCGCCATGGACAGGCTCGTCTGTCGTAGATTTTCGCGCTTTACAATCCATCGCAATAACTGAAAATGACAGGATGAATCTGAAAATACCTCAATCAGACAGCAGTGTTACGCGTTTTCTAGACAGGCCATTTACACAGCCCATAGTGTGGTGGCCAGTCGATAGGATCTCTAGGGTATGACAGCGGACGTTGGGGTGCAAAGTAACAGTGAGAGGCAAGGGAGGGCTAGAGATGATGCACCCATCGTGAGCAATCATATATCTTCCTCAAACTGCCGCACCAGAAGCCCTTCGCCTTGCAGATACTCCTTGACCTGCTTGACCGTGTATTCCCCTCTATGAAACTAGACACAAGTCAGCACCCCCACTCAACACGCGTCAAAGCCAGTCAGATCACAACTCACCATGCCAGCGCCCAACGCAGCATCCGTGGGCGTCTTCTCAAACACCTCTCCAAAATGCTCCGGCCTCCCCGCGCCACTGCTCGCAATTACAGGAATCTTGATAGCCGCCTTGACATCTTTGATCAACTCCAGATCAAAGCCGCTGTTCGTGCCATCCTTGTCAATGCAGTTGAGCAGGATCTCGCCCGCACCCATTACCTCTACGGCCGTGACAAGCTGCCGCACGTCAAAGTCGCGTCCTTCGCGGCCGCCTTTGATGGTGCATTGGTACCAGCAGTACTGCTCGCCCTTGGGGCCGGGAGCGGAGGTGCGAACGGTGTGATGGATCGTGTCGGAGGGAGAAGACACATAGACACAGCGCGGGTCGACAGAGACGACGACCGCTTGGTTGCCGTACGCCTTTGAGATGGTCTCGATGGCTGTCTTACCAGTAAGAGTCTTGCCGTTGGCGTAGTACTCCTCTGCGGCAGTGACGGCATCGGAGCCGATGCTGACCTTGTCAGCGCCGGACTTGAAGTACAGCGTCGCAACGTCCAGCGCGGAGATTTTCGTGCCGTCCATGTCAACGGTATCACGTATACCGCCGCCGATCGTCAGCGGCACGAAGACGGTTTCGGAGGTGCGGCGAAGGATCTCGAGCATCGGCGTGTCGGCAACCGGGCAGTTACGAAACGAGGTGATGTTGAGGAAAGTTACTTCGTCTGCGCCTTGTTCGTAATACTTCCGCGCCATGTCGACAGGTTTGCCCAAATTACGAACTTGGCCGCCTGAGCTGATTCCGTCCTTTTCTCGGACATCGTATTGATCACCCTTGGTGACTACCAGGTCGCCCTGGTCATTCGTCCGCACGTCCAGGCACGCTATCACTCGTCTTGTGAGGCCTTCTCTTGTCGCGGTTGCGGATGGCTTCTCTTTCAATGTTTCTACCCGCCTGCCATCTAAGAAAGCCTTAATGACTCTCAGACCTGCTGCGCCGCTCTTCTCGGGATGGAACTGCGTTGCAAGAACGTTTTCCCTAGCGATGGCTCCCACAAATTCCTCACCCCCGTATCGCGCTGTGGCCACGGCCCACCCATCCTTCTCCAGCTCGCCTTCCCGGTACGGCGCAGCGTATGAGTGAACGTAGTAGTATTTGCTATCAGGTCGCAGTCCGTACAAGCTCTCCTGCGTGACATTGCCCTTGAGTGACGTGTTCGCGGAGTTCCAGCCAATGTGCGGCACGCTCTTGTCTGCGTCGTCGAAGCGCTTCAGGTGGCCTGGAATCAGACCGAGACCTGGTACAGCAGGGTTTTCTTCAGAGCCTTCGAACAGCGCTTGGAGTCCTACGCATATACCCATGAAAGGCTTGCCGGCCCGGATGTGCTCGCGAATTGGCTCGACATAGCCTGCGCTGGCGAATTGGGAGAGGCAGTGACCGAAGTGACCTACCCCGGGGACTATGAGTTTCTGGAGGCCTGCCCATCAGTTCAGCCGTTGCATGGCACGAGTTGAGTGGAAGAGGGAAGATGAACCTCAGCTTTCGGGACATCCGCAGGTGATTTTATCCATTCGACCTCGTACCCGACCTTTTCGATGGCATTGACCAAGGAGCGCACATTGCCGGCAACGTAGTCGAGTAGCTGAACCTTGGGCATCTCGAGAGGTGTGGAGATCAAGCTGTGAAGTAGAATGGGCCGTTGACCACGAAGGCACACTCGAGTAGCGATCTTTATCAGTGCTGGAGCTTGAGTCATTCGGCGAAATTCTTCAGCCCTACGCATGTCAACTCCTTGTATCGCATCGCAGCCCTACAACTTTTCCTTCACTACCATCTTCAGTCACATTAGTTATCCGTCGCATTGCCTTCTCACCCAGTCGCCCACCATGGTCCGCAAACTCAAGCACCATGAGCAGCGCCTCCTCCGCAAAGTCGACTTCACAACCTACAAATCCGACAACTCGCACCGCGACGCCGCCGTCATCCGACGCTACGCCATCCAAAAGCCGTCCGACTACACCGCGTACAACCGGCTCTGCGGCTCCCTGCGGCAGCTTGCGCACAAGCTCGCCGCGCTCGACCCGGCCGACCCCGTCCGTCGCAAGCACGAGGAGCTGCTGCTCGAGAAGCTGTTCGACATGGGCATCTTGGGGACGGGGGGCGGCGGGAGGGGCAAGCTGAGTGATGTCGAGCACAAGGTTACTGTGTCTGCGATGGCGAGGAGACGATTGGGGGTTGTAATGACGAGATTGGGGATGGCGGACACGGTGCAGGCGGCTATCAAGTTTGTTGAGCAAGGGCATGTTAGAGTGGGGACAGAGGTGGTGACGGATCCGGCGTATTTGGTGACGAGGTAAGTTCTTCTGCAACGAGCCGAAAGCTACGCGAGACATATTATGGACAATGCTAATTGTTTCTCAGAAATATGGAGGATTTCGTAACGTGGGTCGACTCCTCGAAGATCAAGAGGAACATCATGAAGTACCGGGACAAGCTGGACGACTTCGATCTCTTGTAGAGCTGAAATCCTCTTACACTCTCGATGAAGTCTCGATGGCGTTTTATGGCATTGCGATACGGTGCATTTGCAGGAGTAGGTTTGGGTCACGAGTTTCGGTACACAGCATGCGGAGGATACCCGGGGTGTTCAATGGCAAAACTCTGATAGCGTGATATCCGAGCCTTGTGAAGATTTTGGTTTAACTTAGGCACTTGCAATCTTAGACCGGAGCAGTCTGAGGTGTTTCGTCTGTCAAAGATTCAGTCCGCTTGTCGTTCTTGTTTTTGGATACTGAACCACCTCATGGGCCTGTTCAAGGAAGCCAACCTATTTTTATCTCCTGCCACGCTCCACGACGCGTACACTGAGGTATCTATGAACCAAATCATCCCGTGAAATATTCTTTTGCCCACCAACGCCACGCTATGATCGATGCAAATGCGAAAACCAAAACGAAGTGCCAGCAACTAGCTGAAGTGTATACCCTCCACATTGAAGGCATACAGCAACCTCAAAAAGTCGCCCTCATCACACATCCTCGCCCGCTTCTCAGCAAGCTCCGTCTCATCCTCGAGCACCCTGCGTATTTTCTCCCTCACAAGCTCCGCCACTTTTCCTTTCCTCTTCCGCTTCGGGTTGCTCTTGCTTAACAGCTTGGTCTTTCGATCTGCCTCTTCCTTGAAGAAGTCAGGCAGATCGTCCTCATCGTCAACATCCATGATGCCGCCCCATCCCTCCTCTTGACCATCCGCACCATCAAGTTCCTCCTCCACATCCATGCTCTCCCCATTCGCCGCATCCGTCGGTCCCTCATCCAGCGGAACATCGTTCTGCGCGCACCACGTCCTATAGTTCGCCTCCGCCATCTCCAACACGCCTCTAGTCCCAAAAAAGCTACTCCGCAGCGTCTTGTTTTTCCTCACAAAGCACACCCTCAACAGCCCATCCCACTCCTCATAGCTGATCTGCGGCCGCGGATTCTTCGGCACGATCCTGACCACACTGCTCTCCACCGCGGGCGGCGGATTGAAGTTGTTCTTCCCCACCTTCATGATATGATCGATCTTCGCCCACATCTGCGCATTCACCGACAACCGACTATACAGCTTATCCCCGGGCCTGGCAAACAACCGCATCGCAAACTCGCGCTGGAACATGAGCACGCAGGAGCGAGGAGCCGGACTGGTGGCCAGCAGCTTGAAGGTCAGCGGGGAGGAGATCTGGTAGGGTGTATTGGAGATGCAGACGTCGAAGTAGGGGAGGTCCGTCTTGATGACATCGCCGAGGAGGACGTCGAGGCGCTTGGCAGCGGGCGTGCCTTGCACGCGCTTTGTGACTTCGGCGGCCATGCGTGGGTCCATTTCTACGGCAATGACCTTTTTGGCTTTTTCGAGGATCTTGACTGTGAGGTTGCCGGTTCCGGGTCCGACTTCGAGAACTACGTCGCTTTGCTTTAGGTCTGCTTTATCGACGATGGCTTGCGCGACGCCTGGGTTCTTGAGGATGTGCTGGCCTATGTCTGTATTCATCTTAAAGATGCTGTGGGCGGCTTTGCTCTTTGCGGTCGCGGCGCCAGTGGCGTAAGGGCTGGCCTTTGAGGCGCCATTGCTGCGTTTGCTGGCGACTTTTGGCATTGTGACGACTTCTGTGTCTTGCAAGAGATCGGTTGTGTAGCAGCTGGAATACAGCAGCCCACCCTTCCTAGCGGAAAGTGCAATGCATTGGCCGTAGAGGGAACTCTTTGGCAATCGATTATCGATAGGATGAGATCAAGATTAGATGGCTCTGCCAAGATATCCCTGCGGGCAGCGGAAGCGGAACAATAGCTCACCCGAGCACAACGCCAACTTTGCAATTTGACATTCACTCCGACGAGACAGAGGCCGACTAACATACAGGATACCCAACCGTCACAATGCCTACCCGCCTCACGTAAGTGTGATCTGTTGCTTGCGCTCTACAGTTTTGCTAACAGGTTTCACAGTAAGACGCGCAAGCAGTACGTACTTCCCTTCGTCGATCTCCGAGTCCCACAGATCCCCCTGGTACCGCAGCGCGCCGCGCCGGTCTCTCATACGTCTTGCTCGATACGATGATTGCTGCGCGGGATATCAATGGAGATTGCTGTGGGCATAAAGCGTTCATATGGCTCGACATCCATACCAGTGGCAGCAGGCATCATACTGGGCAAGATAGCGATGAGGGAGGATCGGACGACGGCAATCGTCAGCGCAGAACGCACAGTATAGCTGATTCCATGCTTGTACAGCCGCGGCCACGTTTCCGCCGGTCACGGTCGTGTAGGAAAGCACCGCAAGCACCCCGGTGGTCGTGGTCTTGCCGGTGGTCAGCACCACCACCGAACCAACATGGACAAGTACCACCCAGGTTACTTCGGAAAGGTGCGCAGACCTCACCGCATCAACCTCCGACGCCCCAATGGGTCGTGCTAACACGCACGTCAGGTCGGTATGCGCTACTTTCACAAGATGCAGAACGGCTTCTGGAAGCCGACTATCAACATCGAGAAGCTCTGGTCGCTTGTCCCCGCCGAGAAACGCGATGAGTACATCTCCGCTGGCAACAAGGACACCGCTCCAGTGCTCGATCTGATCGAGCACGGCTACGCCAAGTGCTTGGGCAAGGGCAGACTTCCTCAGGTGCCCATCATCGTGCGCGCGAGGTACTTCAGCAAGGGTGAGTGATGCTCGTTTTACTCCAACCTCTAGTATGTGTCCAGAGTTGCTGACGGCTGTAACAGAGGCCGAGAAGAAGATCAAGGACGCCGGCGGTGTTGTGCAGTTGGTCGCATAAATGATACAAAAATGGGCTTTGTGAGGCGCACTTGTGGTGGATTTGAGGCGCGCCTGGCTAGGTGCCTGCCTTCAGCGTGGTGGCTGAGGAATGAGGTTCGAGCTCTATAGATCAATAGACATCGAATCCATTCCTGAACAGACCGTTTTGCCTCTACGCGGTGAGTGCATTGCTTGTGAGTTTGCACGCGCATCTTGTGGGAGGTTTGCTATGCTCGTCTGAGCGCTCTCTTGCAAGCGAGTCCCAAAAGGTAGGTTACCCTGTAAGCGTTGATCGTGACATGGCAAGGTAAGAAAATCGCGTTGTCGAGTAGTCGTACTGCTTTAAGACACACTCCCCGAACTACGCGAATATGGTTTCCTCCAACTTCTGCTTCTGCGTGCAAGTCGCATCTTCTATGGCGTGAGGGGTCCCAGGCCTGTGTCGTGGACGACAAGACACCGCCTTGTGTCTCAACCTCGCCCTTCCTCTCTTGACACCCACACTCCTCCACTCCTGATCGCCTCGCTCGGCTGGAATCACTTAGACATTCACCCTTCTACACCCCCAACAACTCCCTAACAACCTCCTCCGCCCGTCCCGCCTCAACCCTGCCCTCCTCTCCTCTCCTGACCATCTGCCCCACAAACCACCCAATCTTCCCCTGCTGCCCTTTCTCCACAACCGCCCTGACCATGTCCGGATTTGCATCCAGCAGCTCCCGCGCCAGCACCACGTACTCCTCTCTATCCATCGGCCGCAGAAGCAGGCTTTCGTCGTGGATTATTTGGGAGATGGGACGGGCGTCATTAGTGCTGAAGAGGGAGGAGAGCAGTTGTTTCGCGGTGCGGCCGGTGATTTGACGCCGCATGAGGTGAGATACCAGGGATGCCAACTGTGGGGAGGGGACATGTGAAGGGGACCAGGGGGTGTCGGTGAAGAGACCGCCAAGTTCGTGGAGGACCCTATGCGGGGATTAGTGTGGGTAAGGAGGGTGGAGTGGGGAAGGGGAAGGGGAAAGTGGTGGCGAGGGACAAGGTGGGATGGGATTCTCCGATTCAGGCGAGGAAAAGGAAATATTTGGAAGGAGGTTATTTCGACGTGAGGATGCGCTGTAGAGAGTGTGATTACGTACCAATTGGCTGCAACTTTCTCGACCTTGTTCAACGCCATCTCGTCCGCCGACAGCTCTTGCTTCAGCAGGTCAACCACATCGAGGTAGTAGTCGAGCCTGTCGCCGTCGTCCAGTATGGCAAGCGTCTTCGCGTCTTTCATCGTCAACCCATACTTGTCCGATGTGAGCATGCTGGCAGTGTCGTCCGGCAGCATCGGCAACCTGTCTCGCAGATGCTGGACCAAATGCTGCAACACCTGTTAAACACTGGTTCAACAGCTTAGTACGACAACAGAGCAACTCACATCGCCAATGATGACAGGGCCCAGATCCGGATCTGGCATATACCGATAATCCACCTCCCCCTCCTTCCCCCTTAACTTCCTCGTCTCCTTGCTCCCCAAGGTCCACCCTCTCGTCTCGCCCTCAATTACACCCCCCGCCTCCAGCACCCGAATCTGCCGATCCCGCTCCGCAACAATGGCGTCCTCAACCGCCTTGAAGCTGCTCAGATTCTTGATCTCTGTGCGCTGTCCCAGCCCCGTGACCCCATAATACTCCGCTCCCTGGCTGCCCGGGACCGGCGGCCTGCCGCGCTGCCTTACCGAGACATTGACATCCGCGCGCAGTCCGCCGAGCTCCATCCCCGCCGCCAGCGCATCGACGCTCTTGAGCAGCGCCTGGATCTTGCGGACGCAGGCGGCGGCCGTGGCGGGCGAGTGGATGTGCGGGAGGGTGATGATTTCGATGAGCGGGTGGGACACGCGGTTGAAGTCGAGGAGGTATTGGTCGGCTGCTGGGGAGGGTTGGTGTAGGGTTTTGGCAGTGTCTTGCTCCATTTGCACTTGCTTGATGCCGATTGTGATCGAGGGCGCGTCGGAGGGGTCGATGCCGTCGTGGGAGTAGAGGGTCAGGTGGCCATCGCGGGCGAAGGGCTCTGGACAGACGGGAGAATTAGTATGCGTTGAACGAGGACAAGGAGAGGGAATGTACCATAGTATTGCGTGATCTGGTAGCCGGCGGGTTGGTCCTGGTAGAAGTAATGTTTCCTGTCGAAGCTGCTCTTGGGCTGGATGTTGCAATTGAGCGCTATGGCGGCGCGCAGAGCTGGGATGAGCGTCTCTTTCTGAAAATGCGGTTGCGCGCCTGGGAATGCGGCATCGAATAGGGCGACGTGCGTATTCGGCGCATCGCTGAGGGAGGTTGCTGCGTTGGAGAACAGCTTCCGCGCGGTGTTGAGCTCAGCGTGGATCTCAATGCCCACTGTCAATTCCCATTTCGCGAGCTTGGGGTCTTCGGTCTTGGACTTTTTCTTTGATGGTTTACCCTCGCTTTCGAGGCGCTTCTTCTTGGCTTCGTCTTTGAGTTGCTTTCGGAAGGGCACAACCTCCGCTGCGGCCGGTGCTGTCTGCAGGCTGCGCGAGGCGGTCCATGGCTGATACCGAGGGTTGATAATCCGTCTTGTCTGACGCAGCCGACACGCTCGGCATATGTAGGGCGTTCCTGAGATCAGCGAGCGGAGGAGGCTGCTGTGAGGTTTGTCGAACATTGCTTGTGAGGGCGGCCGAGATCAGCGATGTCGAACAACGGGATCGCCGTGCTCGCGTCGGGGCCAGCTCCTCGACACCACATTTGCATCGGAACACTTTCCATATCACCATCAACAACCACGTACGGTCTATAATGCATTATACAAGCAACGTACTGCTGTTCTCAGGCTGCTGGTGATGGCAACGCCGCTCCCAGGGACCGCCATATTGGTCAGGTTGGTGTCAATGCTGGTACGCCGTGTCTATTGTCGTCGGGCACTCAACTCCAGTACGAAAGGATACATGTTGGCGAAGCTGCTGTAAGTATACACTAGCTCTAAGGTAGCTGTATAACTGGACATTAACTCTCGGTGAGTAAAACGTTGTTTGAAGACAAGATTCTTCTTTCCACGTCAATACCCTTCCATCTAGTCCTTTTCATCCACTGGTCAGAATGCCTCCAATCTCACGCGCTTCCACCCAAAGCTAACAAAGCAGGCATATCCTTACGCAGTTTGTATGTTCGTGAATTCAACTATTCAACAGTCTCCGTCAACGGATTCACCATCGCCCTTTCGACCAGGGTTATCTCCCTGATTGTGGATGAAGTTCGCAAGTCAGCTTCAACGAGATGATCTCAGGACAAACATGCCGTCTGCGACCTGACTGTAGGCAGTATTTACATGTTCAGTCGAGAACATCCTTCCCCTCTCTCTTAACAGCATCGTAATGATACTTCAGCTCGTTCCAGTCACTACTCCGTACAGTCATTCCACGCATGTATAATGATGAATTTTCCGGCATGCACCTGAGCCAGTCGGCATTGTAACCGCTGTAATCCCGTCCGCCCTCGATGAAGCATAGCACAACGGACTTGTCTTTTTCCTTTTGATTATCCAGAACAGCGAAGAACTCTCGATTGATGTTCGTCTTTTTCGATGCTTCTACGACCAGCTTTGCCAAAGAATCCATATCTTCACCTGCGAACGGCGACTTGAACGATGGATCTATGGGAGCCTCGGTACCCCAGATCTGCGAGCCATCAGGCCGTTTTCGAGGTGGTTGAACATCGTCGAATGTTGGCGTGGCGGCTAGCCAGTAGTCCCAGGGGCGGTTGTTGCCGTAGGACGCGCCCTCTGAGCTTGGCTCAAAACATCGTTGATTGTCCATAGCAACTCATGATGAGAACCGAGTCCTCGAGCAAGCACAAATCGTTGCACACTCACGTCGTGAGACACGGTACCGGTGCAGAAGAGGGCGAACCAGCCTTTTGAGGCATCCGACATCTTGGACTTTGCACGCCTCACGGAGTTCACATCTTGCTCTGGTGAGTTTTCCGATAGTACAAAACGAGACTTTCAACCCCCTCTCAACAGCTCAATGGAGAATATATGTAGAATGAATCTCCGCGATGATTTCGATAAGACAGCTGCTGTACGGGCAGATGTAATCTGCATCTGCCTAGGTTGCCTCGCCTCAATCCATGCGGCACAGCTCCCTGTTTTTGATAGCCGGTGCCGGATAACACAGCCCAGAACTACTGTTTACTGAGTTGTCTGCGAGCACCTGTAAGCCGCTCCCATTCTTTATTGTCGAGCAATGAGAACGTATCCAAGGTACAGGGCGTTCCTTTCGGCCGAGTCGTGTTGATGTTGGGGCCCGTCTTCGGGAAATGCACTTGAGATCATAGGCTCTGTAAGCACAGTAAGCACTACAATTTCCTGGTTTGGACGCCTGAATTGGAACAATTAGTTGAAGAGATTCACAAAGTTTAAAGCGAGCGATTCCGTTCTTCTTTCTTACCTCCACTTGTGAGTCCACATCTTCTCTGCTCTCGACTGCTAGCAGGCGGTCGAAGCCTTTTCTAGTCCATTGACTCTACCTCCGCGGTCCACGCAACGTATCGAGAACGATGCCCGCCGCGAAGCCCACTCTGCTCTTCGTTCATGGTGCCTGGCACAACCCTAACCACTTCAGACCCATGAGAGACATCTTTGAATCCAACGGCTACCCGACAGTGTGTCCTTGCCAACCGTCCTTCGGCGCTCAGCCACCCACTACCACTATGTACGAGGATGCTAAGTGCATCCGCTACGAGCTTGACAGACTTATTGAGGACGAAGGCAAAAACGTGATCGTGGTTATGCACTCTTACGGAGGTGTTGTGGGCACCGAAGCCACGCACGAATCTCTCGGTAAGAAGTTCCGGCAAAGCAAAGGACTCTCCGGAGGCGCAGTCCGTCTCGTATACGTGTGTGCCTTCATGCTGCCTCTGGGCGAGCCAATGGCGCCATTCGGCGGGAAGCTGGCACCTTATATCACTGTCAACGCGGACGGCAGTTGTACAATGCAGGAAGCCCGGCGTCGCTTCTACCATGACCCCCTACGGATGCTCAGGATCACTGGCTCTCGGAGCCCAAGCCACATCCCGCCTCCGCACAGCTGACACCGCTGACTTATCTGGCGTATAAGTACCACCCCACTTCGTACCTCGTTTGCGAGAACGACCAAGCTCTCTCAGCAGAGGTGCAGAGGATGATAGTGACTCGTTATGGTGTCAGTGTTCAGACTGAGTCTTGTACTGCGGGGCATTCGCCGTTCTTAAGCCAGCCTGAAACAGTCCTGGAGATGGTGAAAAAGTTGACTGCTTGATGACATTCCAGACAACCGTAAATAGGTTACATCGTTGTATTGCGAACAGCTTCCGTCGGGGGATTTAGATCTATTTGTACACTCTCATGGGTCACCACAAGCTCATTGATATTCTGTGGCTACTTCCAATCCTGGGGCTGGCCTCACATGGGGATAGAACGGGTCAGGGGAGAGGAATCGCTTCCTTCCGCAAACGCACTCATCGACTGGTATCGTATTTCGTAGCTCTCTAAAGTAGTCAGAGCTATCCAGTCCACTTCTTCAAGCTTTTGAGTTGACCCCTCCGTCTCTTCTTGAAATTTCCATCATCATCATCACTACCACTCATTCTCTCCTCATTGATACCCATCCATAATCATACAGCGCACGCTCGTTACCTTCTCTCCGCCCGGTGGCGTTCACTTCCTCATTGTGATACACATTGCTAAGCATCAAGGATTGCTCGTTATCCATCGTGATGCCGTAAGCCTTCCTGCTCCTGCCAGCTTCCCCCCCGTGCCACTTCTGACTGAGTGGACACAGTGCATCCCGTGCCGCTCGTTTCTTCCGTGTTCATCACGCTCGCACCGTCGGCGAGTCAATTCCCCTAATGACGACGATCCCATACCCTCCTACAATCCTACGGACATGTCGACGACCATCGACGTCGTCCTCTACCATCCAAGAGACCGCCGAGAGTCGCACCATTGGGCATTAAACATTATCTCGCTGCGACGCCGAGGCATAATTCATCAGGTTCACGATAATGT
>JAKLMF010000490.1:0-14906 GCA_022813555.1 Botryosphaeria agaves | reverse complement strand
CCCCTACAGGACAACGGAGATTCAGTTTTCTTCTTACTCTAAAACAATTCTGACAGAGAGTTGTGCTCAAGGACAGCACGAGTTCTTTGAATGGAAGTTTTTCCATTTCTCATAATTGATACAATAAAGGTACGTACCAAAAGGGGTTGCTACAAGTCAATGCTGAAGACGTTCATCATGTGTGAGTGATATGTGCCGCAGCCTAGGAGTCGTGTTCACCGTTGCTAAGGAGAGATTTGTAACATGTGATTTAATTCACAAGCGAAACATCAAACCTTGTTGATGACGAATAACAAACAGCGGTTCCTTCTCCATCTTTTTTTCCTCACATATTCCAAACACTATTGACTCCGACCTGTGTTGCTGCAGAAGTTGTACGTCACATACCACTCACCTTCACTTGAGTACTCCACCTGACCTTACCTATCACAACCTCCGTACCTTCGCCTAATTCTTCTTTCTCAAACACTCTCCTCAATCTGCAACAGACTCATTTCCTCACTGATCCTGAAGCATAGCAGAATGTCCGGCGAAGAACCAGACGCTTTTCCGCTGTTCGCAAAGGGAGACGTCATCATCGAGCTTTCCGCGACGCGGCGGTACCGGCTACACTCTGGTACCCTGAAGGCAGCCTCAACTTTCTTCGCCGCTCAGCTCGTTGACGAGAACGTGATCGCTCTGTCGCGCAAGGCCGTCAAGTTTGGCAAGGCGGTACGCTGGCTTTTCCGCCTCAGCAATGAGGCGACTGAGGATGACGGCACAGGCAGACTGGAGACGATGGTACGTACTTGACTCGGGACATCGTCAACAACATCTCCCCTGTATTTCTTCAGTAACTAACTCTTCTCCAAAGGAGATCGACAACATGGGACGTCCGGTCAACGACGCGGATATCCTCCTCGACATCGAGAACGGGAAGGTTCTGCCGCCAGAGTATCTCCATTATCACAATGTCTTCTGTGCAATCTACTCACAGCCGTGGGACATTTCGGAGGCCTCCAGAGACAACCTGGGTACCCTGCTCGCGGACGCCCTAAACCTGATCGAGCTGGCAGAGTATCTCGGTTGTGTTGAAGCCATCGCGAAGCGCGTTGATGCCACGATCATTGGGCATGATCAGGTTCTATATCAGTGAGTACCCTGGGGACAGCTCCTTTTGAGTTGGAGCTCTCTCCGTCCCGGTCTTTCTCCTTCCCCCTCCTCGCGCATCACTGCCCACTCCTCATCTCCAATAACCCAGAGGCTGAGAACTATGTAGATCTATCGCAAGCAACCCTGCAGCCTGGATCGATCTGGCCCAACGCATCAAGTCTGAGGTCATCTTCGAAGAATCAGTGATCCACCTCGTCGGCAAATGGAACCTTCTGACCGCCGAAACCAAGGACGCACTCGACACAACCATCCGCACCATCTGCGAGAAGAAGCGCAAGGAGCTCTACCAACAGAGAAAGCAGATCGAGTTCGGGATAGCAAGGTATGATCCGGAAGAGATGACTCGCGACCCAAACGGCAAGGCTAAGAAATATGCCATCTCGGATTACTCACGTGACACGATTGGTTGGATGGCCCACGTTGCTTTCAAGCACTGGTTTGAAATGCAACTCATTGGAGAGAAGTGTAGCAATGGTTCCGACGGAGGGTTCGGCTTCTACCGCAAGATCCATCTCGCTGGGAATGCGTATTGCACACGCATGGAGCTGCAGGACACATTCTACAAGAAGTTCCCGATGACAAATAGGGGCAAGGACGCGCTCGAGTATTCTCTGTCCAACATCAAGGATGATGTCAAGCAGTTCGTTGCGCCGCTCATGGTGAGTTTACTAAGGGGGTTCTGTTTGCCGGATACCCAAGAGTAGCTGACGCCGTGCCAGGTGAACCGCAGTCGGCTGAACGTCAGCAAGCACCCAGTGGAGCATCTGACATGCGCCAGGGTCACGGCAGACGATGTTCCTTGGTTGTCGTATGTCCGTGGGCATGGTCATGTCGAGGTCGGGAAGAAGACACCCGTCGAAGCGGTCTATGGTGCAGACGACGATAGCGACGATTCGGAGAATCCCTTCAGCGACCGTCACGCAATTGCCGAATGATGCTATCATTGTCCCTAGTCTTGTGGGCGTTGACTCCGGAGGCTTGTCTAAGTGTTTCCTAGTTTGGATCTCTCTCTTCGTCCTACCTCTTGGTTTGAACTTTTCTTGTATAGTAGATTTCTTTTGCTGCACTCCAAGCATGGCCTACCTGATACGCGGAGGACAGGTTTGACACCTCCTGACTGGCACGTTTCTACTCCAAGACTAGGGAAATGATACGAGACTGATAGAGATCTTTTGACACGGATTGATTCTGCAAAGGGAATACATACACACCAGCCAGCCAGCCAGCCAAGTCCATAGCTCTCAAGCTGGATACGCGCTGGTCCACACTTGCAGCCCTTTGTTCTGCCCGTTCGTACCGCGAACCTTGCTGAACTCCTATGGCCCAATCCTCATCCACATCTCATGAAAGTTTGTTCCCAGCTACTCTCCAACCGTCCTCGTGCCCCTTTCCCTGCCCAAGCACCTCAACTAATCATCGTAACCCTTCGGTATCTGTCTCGGACCCTTCGGTACTACGTTGGAGACACGTCATCAGCATCACATTCACCATACTCGACAGAATCACCGCCAGTCCCTGAATCACAGAACCACGTCCAGAACACGGCAGCAATACTCACTGGGATATGTCAATGGAATCGGCGGCCGCGGCCCATCCCCAAGCCTGGTCCGTATCGGCGGCACGACGACCGCAAGCACCGGCCCCAGACTACCAATGACAAAGGACCAGAAGATGGCGGGCTTCTCGTGGGCGGCCCAGCGCCAGTAGCGCAGCGGGTTACTCCAGAAGCGGGGGGTGGACATCGTGGGTGGTGCGGGCCCTGCGCGGCTGCAGGGGTGAAAGTCGGTTTTGTAGAGTGAATGAGGTTCTCGAGGAGAGCTTTACGGGGTTTGCGATAGCAATTGAGTGACCTTGGCGCTCTCGCGGAGCTGCTGGCGTGGGCGATGTTGCGGATGGAGGTTGGCGCTCGAAGCTGTCGGAATGGTCGGAGGAGTTGCACCGAGGAGCAGCAGGGCTTGGCGCAACGTGTTTCCTGAGATCCTGAGCTTCACGCTGCTGTGAGTGCAGAACAGTAAAACGACAATGCGCTGGTTACTCTCTTTCCTTCTGCTGGCTCTGGTGGGTGCGGTGCAGGCGCTGAGCTACACTGGGAACCGATTGCTGGTTGTGCTTGAGGATGCGGCGGAGAAGGCCAAGTATGGGCAGTTATGGGGGAACCTTGAATGTATGTGATTTGGACTCGAGGGAGTGATGTACGATTCTCCCCAGTGCTAATTGAATTGTTTCACAGCTCGGGGTTTCAAACTCTCCATAGAATCACCAAAGAACGAGGCCCTCTCCCTTTTCAATCACGGCGAACGCGCCTACGACCACCTCCTCCTCTTCCCTCCAACATCCAAAGCCTACGGCCCCTCTCTCACCCCAACCATCCTCCTCGACTTCATCAATAAAGAAGGCAACATCCTGTTCGCCCTCTCCGCCAATACCCCCACCCCCAGCGCCATCACCTCCCTCCTCCTGGAGCTGGACATCCACCTCCCCTCCGACCGCAATGCGCTGGTCGTCGACCACTTCCACCACGACGCCTCCTCCGCCGCGGACAAGCACGACGTCCTTCTCGTCCCTCAGCCGCAGCCGCTCAGGCCGGACGTGAAAAACTACTTCGGCGGCGACGGCACCCTCGCGGTGCCCAGGGCCGTCGGCCAGGTCCTCGGCAATGCGAGTCCCCTGCTCGCCCCCATCCTCCGCGCGCCCAGCACAGCGTACAGCTACAACCCGAAAGACGAAGCGGATGCTGTTGAAGAGCTGTTCGCGGCGGGCCAGCAACTGGCGCTTGTGTCGGCGATGCAGGCACGGAACTCGGCGCGCTTTACGGTGCTAGGGTCCGTCGAAATGCTGAGGGATGAGTGGTTCGACGCGACGGTGCTGCTAGGCGGCCAGCAGAGCAAGACGGCGAACAGGGAGTTTGCGAGGGCGGTGACGGGGTGGACGTTCAAGGAGCTGGGTGTGCTGAAGGTGGGGAGGTTGTATCATCATTTGAATGAGAACGGAGGCAAGGCCGGCAATGAGAGCGCGATTGGCGCGTCGTCGCTGAATCCTAAGATTTACAGGATCAAGAACGACGTGGTATGTCTCCCCCCCCCTCCTCTTTCATTGCCATTCCACCATTCCTACCGCCAGCAGCAGCGCGCCCCCCGCTAACAACACGCGCAACCAGACCTTCACAATCGAACTCTCCGAATACGCCCACGACCATCTCCAGCCCTTCCTGCCCCCCGCAACCGACGCCCTGCAGCTAGAATTCAGCATGCTCTCCCCCTTCCACCGGCTGCCCCTGCACCCCGTCTCCACCACCCCAAACTCCACCGTCTTCAGCACGTCCTTCACGCTGCCGGACCAGCACGGCATCTTCAACTTCCGCGTCAACTACAAGCGGCCGTTCCTGACCGGCGTGGACGAGAAGAGGCAGGTGACGGTGCGGCACTTTGCGCACGACGAGTGGCCGCGCAGTTGGCGGATCAGTGGTGCGTGGGTGTGGATCTGTGGGATTGGAGTTACTGTTGCCGGGTGGTGTGGGTTTGTGGCTGTGTGGTTGTGGAGCGAGCCTGTGGAGAGGAGGAGGGGGGTGGGGGGGAAGAAGGTGCAGTAGGTTTGTTGAGCAGACTGAGTGGAAACCGCTCGTTTTTGGTATGTGCGGAGATAAAAGGGCTGTCGAGGTTTTGCACATGTTTGACAAAAAAGTCGGGTATACCATTCGATCATGATTTTGTAGAGGTGGCTATCAGGAGCTCTTCCTCTTCTCTCCAACTAATCCTGAGAGGCTTGTTGCTGGACCCAGGGCTTGATAACCCTGTCCAGCGGAGCCGTGATGGGCCGCCTATTCCGCAAACGCTCCAACAGCTTTTTAGATCCAACACAGCGCCCTAAATCCCTACGCATCATCCAACCCCTCAAAAAGCTTGACCCCCCACCCCTTACTAGGATTATTGTACCTCTTCACGTTGTCCCTCCCAATCTCCTCTATCCTATCAAAGTCCTCCACTTCCAACCGACATTCCCTCGCCCCCAAGTTTTCCACAATCCACCGCTCATGACTGCTCTTCGGGATCACGGCTGTCCTCCTCCCCATCCCCCAACTCAGCGCCACCTGCGCAACCGTGCAGTTCCGCTTCTCCGCTATCTTCTTCATCTCCTTATTTTCCAGCAGAGGTGGCGGGCTAGCCGAGGTGGAGTGGTAGGTAGGGTTTGTGCCAGCCAGCGGCGAATATGCGGTGACGGCGATGTTGTGCGCGGCGTGCCATTCTATCCACGAGCGCTGCTGCAGGTACGGGTGCAGCTCCATCTGGTGCACGGCGGGGGGGATGCTGGCTGCGCTGAGCAGGTTGTTCAGCTGGTGCGGGGAGAAGTTGCTGATGCCGATGTTGCGGACGCGGCCGGAGCGCTGGAGCGGCTCCATTGCTTTCCAGGTCTGTTTGAATGGTTAGTGTGGAAGGGGAGGGGAAGGAGAGGGGGAAGGGGGGGACGGACCTGGACGTAGTCGTATGTGAGATCACCAGTCTTGGGATCGTTGCCGACGGGCCAGTGCATAAGGTAGAGGTCGAGATAGTCCAGGTCCAGTTCCTTCAGCGTCTGATTGAGGCCTGCTTCGACTTTATCCGGGGCATGGCTATTGCGAGTACCATATCAGCCATTGCTCGTTCTCACAGTTCCATTGGCGGCCTGCTCCACGCCAGCTGGCTCCAACGACTACGCAAGGGACTCTCACTGATCGTTCCACAGCTTGCTTGTCACCCAGATGTCCTCCCTCTTGATCCCCGCTGCTTCCAGCCCCTGCTTTATGCCCCGCCCGACATCTTTCTGGTTGTCGTATGCGACGGCACAATCAATGTGGCGGTAGCCTGCCTTTATGGCGGCGGCGACGGCTCTTGTTGTGTTTTCCGAGGAAACTTTTAGGTTCCAGGTTCCGAAGCCGAGGAGGGGGATGGTTGATGGTTTACTGGCGGTTAGGGGGATTTGGTTGGAAGCGAGGGCGAGGGTGGAAAGTGCCAGGAGGCTTAATGCATTTTTAAAAGAGAGCAGCATCATGAATCAGGTATGGAGATGCGAGCGGGCTTGTGATCACATCCCATATCCGCGTGGTGGAGGACGTTATGTTCACCTTATTCAACCGTCAAATGATGTCATAGATCTCTCCCCGCAATTGGAAGATCCGGGGGAAATCAGGGGCGCTTTTCCAATGCACCATGAACATAGTGCAATTCTTACAAGCAGTCCGCTAGTTTGACTGCTCCGATGTAATTGAAGGCTAGAAGCCTGCGATCAAGTTTGTGACGCGGATTTGATAGGCTGCTGGTCGAGCGAAGCGGAAGGGGACAGTCGTCCACCGTGCACAGCATGTGCCTCGACGCTCTCCGTCCATTGACGTTGGACATACTGGAGTCACAGGTTACCTGCCGGCGTTTTTTTATTAAGTTCTGAAAAGGTGCAGTTGAGGAAGCACGACAGATCAACCCGCTTCGTCCAGAACTCTATCGAGCAGCAGTGAGATTCGCCGCACGCGATTCAGTCCCGTCTCCTCATCAGACTCAAGGAGTGGCACAGCAAACCAGAAAACCGTTTGTTCAGTAGCAGCGCAAGATATTTGTCACGTAGAAGCGCAGTAACGTATTGTGGCCTTCTAACTCCATTCACCGACCATAGCAATTGATCGGTTACACCGGTGGCACATCCCCCACACAACAGACGGGAGATGGCTCACAGCCGTGTCGCCCTGTCGATCAGACGCACATCAACCTTGATCCAACCTTGACTTGTGAAACAGCACCCACAACTTGCCTGGACAACACTCCGCACGCTTAATGCAGTTATGGTGCGTGTCACGGCTGCGCAGCGGCTCCCCAACGTGATGGACGTTCTGCAGCACCGGCTTGCATCCCTAACTCCAGCTTGCATCTCCAACCGTTGGCTTGCAGGAAACAGAGCGCAACGCTGGATCTCGAGTCTCCTTCGACGCCTCTCCCGCTCGGAGAGATGGGACGAGCCCGGCTGGACACCTTCTTAGCGTGCTTGGTGTTGACACCGTGATGCTTGTTCTGCACGTCCGGCTTTGAGTCTGGCACGTGAGAGGTAAGAATCTGGGGCCCCAGATGCAACACTGCAGTGACCATGGCGGCTGCATGCAGATCTGTGGAGATGGCACACACTTTGAAGTGTAATCCACCTTCCGGATTAGCCGCCCTGGCTGAGTTGACTACTAGCACTGCTGGCAGAGGGTGGCCTGATGGCCCAGTGCAATGGTAGGTCTGATAGAATCCTATACAAAAGCGTGAGATCTGCTTGTCTCTGATGTCCCCTTCTCTACGAACTGGTTTCCTCCAGCTCATCAACACGCTCGCTTGAACATTGCCATGGCAGTCTCTGCTGCCTCTACCAAAGAGTCCCCTCGTTGTACAAGCACGATGCTGCGCATCCCCCTCTACTCGTTCTTCCTACTTCTCCCATTCTTTCAACAAGTCTTCTCCCACCCTCTCGAACGTGCCGCCTCCGGTCCTCTCAATGTCCGTCTCACAGAGCGGTCACTATCCGGTCCCGTCATCACCAAGAACTTCCCCGATCCCTCCATCGTCCGAGTGCGCAACGGATGGTACGCATTCGCCACGAACACCGTGGAGAACAACGAGACCATCAATATCCAAATCGCATCTTCCCCAAACTTCGACACCTGGACGTTACTAGAGGGTGTCGACGCCCTGCCGAACCCACCAGGCTGGGTGAACATGAGCATGCCGAACACTTGGGCGCCTGACGTGAACGAGCTGGTACGTTCAATCCCGACGGGTCCTTTAACTACCGCCTTTAACGGCTGACAATCGAGCAGGACGATGGCACCTTCATAATGTACTACAGCGCCACGGTCAACAACAACTACCTCCACCACTGCGTCGGTGCCGCCCTCTCCAAAACCGTCGAGGGTCCCTACACACCGCTCCCCGATCCTCTCTTCTGCCCGCTGGCCCAAGGCGGCGCCATCGACGCCTCCGGCTTCAAAGACTGGAACCGGAAGGGCAACTGGAGCATGCCGCGCGGCGGCGGCTGGCACGGCTCCTCGCAAGACCACGACAGTGACTACAACAGAGACCATGGCGATAACGGCAACAACGACGGCGACCACAGCTGGACGAACCCAGCGTGGTGCCAAGGCGGTCACGGCGGCCAGCGCTACGTCGTCTACAAAATCGACGGTAACTCCATCGGCCACGGCAATCTCAACGGCACCGGCCACTGCGGCAACACGATCGCGCCGATCGTGCCGACGCCGCTGGTGCTGCAGGCCGTGAGCCCCGACGGCGTCACGCTGCAGGGCGACCCCGTCGTGCTGCTCGACAACAACGGGCTGCCGGATCAGGGTGTCGTGGAGGCGCCGAGTCTAGTCAAGACTCGGGAGGGGCGGTACGTGTTGTTTTTCAGCAGCGGGTGTTTTGACGGGGGTGGGTACAATGTCAACTACGCGATGGCGGAGGCGATTGAGGGGCCGTATGCTAGGCACGGGCCGCTGCTTGTGACGGGGGATTATGGGCTTGTGGCGCCGGGCGGGGCGGACGTGCTGTGGGATGCCAGACATATGCTTTTTCATGCGGATTTGCCGGATGTGACGAACAGGGCTTTGTATACGGCTATTATTGACATTGAGGGGGATGCGGTGACGATATAGAGGGGTGGGGCGGCTTGCTTGGCGGATGAGTTCGTTTGGGGATTGGTTGTTGTAGGACATAAAAGCGCCTGGAGAATGGTAAGAGTTTGGTGTTAGGCAAAGCGGGCTTTCGTGGCTGTCGGATGATCTGTGGCGTACGTCGTGGCCATCTCATGTCAATGATCTCCCAAATCATGCGATGGTACGCTCACACGACCATAGGGCTCTGAGATGGTATTGGCATCAGTAGCTGCAACCTACTCCAATGACGACAAATTGCGATCGATGACAATATGCATGTATCACAGAAAGCTACAAATTTCTGGATGTGGGCGTGAGCGGAGAGAATACACATTGACCAACTACTGGATACATGGAACATGCCCACTCCGCGCAAGAGCACGGCCTTCCATCAGTGTTGTGCAGCCAAATCTACCAAACCCCACCACGTGGCCGGTTGAATAGGGTTGTTGTTTGGCTTGTGCGCCGCGAAACTGATACCCTGGCCGTACCTCCTCGTTATATTGTGGTGGCCGTTCTGGACCAGCAGAATAGCATCCACTCCCGAGCGAGGAGTTGCTACGTGGCTGGAGACATCGATGTACCTCCATACATCCTTGCCGCTCAGGCCGCCCCTATGAATTCAACCACATCAATCGGCGTGCAAATATGCGGCGCTGATAACAAACAGCGATGCTTGCCACCATCAGCGCAAGATACTTACCACCCAAGCCGCGATGATAGAGCGCACAATTGGAGCAAACCAATCATCACTACACACTGATGGACGTCGGCCCCCCCCCCTCCCGCACCCTGCTCACCACCTCCCCCAAACCACCACCACGCCTACCGCCGTTCGCGGCTTCTAGCAACCGCGCCTGCGGAGGGAGGTGCTCCGTCTTCTTCCTGCGATGCGGCTTTGCACGATCTGCTCTTCGAGGAAGGGGCTGAGGCGCACGTATGCCGGTGGCCAGATCGTACCCATCACGATCATCGTAGCGTCGTATGCGAGGTAAGTGGTGAACGGGTCCAGCCTCACCGTCTGATTGTATGTAAGGTGGGGCACCGTGCGGTCTGGGTCTTAGGAATCCTTGCTGTAGTGAACGAGGCTTTTCTGTGGGAGTTTTTCGGCCGGGTTTCTATTCTTTAGGCACGGAATCCTTCGGGTGTTCAACGTCTCGTCTATGAGCCATTGCGATCTCAGCAAGGCTCCGTGCGAAAAGTTGAAGAGCTCGCACTTTAGAACAGGACAGAGTGAGAGTTGTGGACAACTCTGAAATCGTGTTGCATGCGGAAGACGAAGCATTCTTTTGTTAGCCTGGTGACTCGATCGTGCCTCGTGGCCTCTTTGCTTGATCCACGGTGTCAGGCGCGAATTGGGCTCTCCACAAGCGGTTTTATACGAGCTTCTGCTAACAATGACGCGTGGAGATCTTTGCAGCGGCGCTGACAAAGCGGACAGAGGAGGCCGGATGGACTGTGACTCGAGTAGAAAAGAGCTCATTGTGATCGAACGGGTCTATGCGCAATCCAAGAATCCATCAGAAACTGACCAGATGCCTGAGTGGGGTACTGCGCAGAATTCGAGAGGTTGCATGCAAATCCGACTCTGCCACGGAATTGGCAGCATCTACATCTTTTCAGGACTGGGAACCTTACAACGAGACCCCAAAGTAGCTCCATATGAACATCCGCCCTGTACATCGCCGAAACTCCTCCACCATGCACGCCAATGCCAGAAAAGCGCCCCCATCACTTCCACAGCCCATAAGGCCCCGTCGTGAATTTCCACAGCTTGATGGTCCCATCCTCGCTGCCAGTAGCATAGACCTTGCCATCGGGCGAGAAGCCAACAGACCAAATCGGTCCATGATGTCCCTTTCCCATCTCTGTGTGTGCTCACGTCAGTACACATGCATCCCCACGCCACCAACAAAAAAGATTCCGCAAGGAGGAAAAGAATCCCAAACCTACCCAGCTCCCTCTCCTCATCAAAATCCCACACCCGCACCCACGTATCCCCACTACTCCCAGTCACGAACCTCCTCCGCTCCCCATGCAACGCCACACTCGCCACCTCATACGGCGTCCTGACCCTCTTGATCAGCCGCCCCGGCTCCGCCCCGTCAAAGAAGCACACGCTCTTCCCCGCCGCAACACTCAACACGCCCCCGCCATTACTCCCCTCACTGGCCGCCGCATCCAACTCGCAGCTCCCGACCAGCCCGTCGAGCGCGAACTCGGCGATGGGCGCGCGCGCCCGCAGGTCCCACCAGCGCATCTTCTTGTCGTCGGCGGCGGTGACGAGGACGTTTCTATCCGCGCCCCACACGATGCTCTTGATCGTGCCCTGGTGGACGCCCGGGCCGATCTCGTAGCTCGGGGACGGCGGTGCCGGCTGGCTGCTCGACGACGACGACGAGCCGTACGGGTCTGTGGGGGAGGAGGAGGCGCTGCCGTTGCCGCTGCCGCTGCTGCTGCGCGACAGGTCGAAGACGCGCAGTTTCTTCTCCATGCCGCCGGTCGCGAGCACCTGCGGGTGGGGCTGGCTGGGGAAGGCGACGGCGCGGACGATGTGGTTGTGTTGTAGCGTGTGGAGGGCTTCGCCGGTGTGGGTGTCCCAGACTTTGGCGGAGAAGTCGGCGGAGCCGGTGGCGGCGAGGGTGGCGTCGGAGGAGAGGCGGGCTTGCCAGACGGCGCCTTTGTGGCCGATGAAGGTGCCGATCCTGGGATGGGGTCAATCGTGGATATAGAGGGTTGAGGGTGGAGAATGTACCAGTCACCGGTTACACCGTCTCGGAGCATTGGATTGTTGTCTGCGTTCCTGTTAGCTAGACCTCCGATGCATCGAAGAAGGCTCTCTACCTTTGCATGCTGATATCAGGTAGTACTGGTCATCATCGACCATAGAGGAGAAGCTGATGTGCGTCACCGGTCTTGAGTGGCCGTGACATGTTAGGGGCACAATCTTGGTGGTTTCTGTTTGCCGGACTGATCAGCAACACGCACGTGCATTGCATCGTGTTTGACTCTGTCGTAGAGTCCGCACCGAACACTCTCTTCCTCATCTGTCCAAGCTGTCGGTGACGTACCTGTAGCCATTGCGGCTCTGGGAGGAAGGAGAGCTAGATTCTCTGGAGGTATTTGGAACTCGGGCAGGCTTCTCAAGATCAGGAGATGTAGATTGTCGTGAAGGTTCTATGAGAAGAGGAGAGCAAATGGTTCAAGGTGTCGCAAGCTGAAAGTACAATGGCTTTTGAGATAGTTGAGTGAAGCTGTCAGAGCGGGCCGCGAAGCCTTGTTGACGGAGATTCTGAAACTAGTGCGTAGATGGTGCGAGATATAGTCCGAAATAGGTGTTGCAACGAACAAGCGGGCAGTGAGAGAAGCTTCAAAAAGTCTATGGAGAGAAGTGTTTCTCGTGTGAAGGGTTCGTTAGAGAGATCATCAAGTCATAAAAGTGCAGAAGAACACAGCGGAACAAGAAAGGAGGTGAATTGATTGCAGGAGCAATGGGGGAATGCAGTTGTTGGTAGCTTGATGCGGAATGCAGGGTTGCGCATCGGGTGAACTGGCGGCCCGACAAGGGCCAAGTCTCCGGAGGTGTCGATCAATCTTGCGGATTTAGTGTCAAATGCAAGACATGGTTCATCCGACCTTCTCCGTCCGCTGTCACTGGAGCTCGTCGAAACTCTCCGGACACTTTTGTCAGCGTGTGCCCGTGCTTGAACAGGTGGGGGTGCTTTGCAGGGAGTCGACTGGGGGCAACTCCAAGAATTCAGAGCATGAAATAATCAAGCAACAAGAGAATTACCCATAAGAAATAGCCCCTACCAGACTACATCAGTATCGATCCTGTTTTCTCATCCTGAAAGACTTGGTGGAATCGTCGATGTCGACTCCGGACATTCGAAATCGAATGCAGGGGCGGCACGTGCAATCAATTTCTACAGGATTAGGTAGTTGTACTACAGAACGACAGCTTCTCTACATATCAAACCTCCATCTCTGCATCCGATGCTACAAATCAGCTATGGATTCCCCAGTTCGCAAAGCTGAACTTTATTTCTTTTTTTTGAACAATAACAAAGCGGACGTCGCCGTATCTGACAGTGAAGATGCCTCATCCGTCAAACTTCCTGCACGCAGACGTGCCTCAAGGGCAGCACATGATTAATCCCATTCTAAAAGGCTCCCCTCTCTCCACAGAAGGCCAAAAATGAAAGAACCAAAACATACAGCAGCAGGTATTCCCCGATGGTCACCCACTCGAGTACTAATCCACCGGTTCGAAGCTTGAGTACAGGAGAGCGGACGGGATCCTCTATATTCTTCGACCTATGGCCGTATGTGCTGGTATTGAATGAATATTGTCGTATATAACCAGATTTGCAAATGACAGACCACAGCAAGGTTCGTTCGAAGTCGCCCGGCAAACATCCATGATTCGATAATTTCTCATCGATGGCATCTCTAGGCGCTTACCTTTGACGAGCTGACAACAAAGGGCGATCTAGACTTCTTTGGATTCTCCTTGATCAAGACTCCAACGAAATGCATCAACACTGTAAAATAGGAGAAGCGAAGACCGAATACGCCGAGACGGAGAAGGCAGTTGCTGCCCTGCGTCAGAAGCTTTTAGAGCTTCCGGATGCCTCGTTCGTTGAGCATTTCAAAGCTCTGAGGCGCAAGGTGTACGACACGACTAAAAACCTGCGCGCCTGCTAGCTGCGGGCGATGTAAGGGAAACACACGTCCACGAGAGACCGCAGGAGGCACAAAGGAGGCTGGAAAGGCTCAAGTTCCCCATACAGCAGTGTCCGTAGCATTTCCTTCCACGATACACACCACCTTCACATTATGATACTGAGCATGTTGAATTGATGATCATTACCATTAGCACTTCGGACCAGTCCACATTTTGCAATCGTAGAGATGTAGATTGCGGGCTCTGCGTCCTAGCCGGGCCCACATCAGCCGCTGCCTCATTGACCTCGCCGACCTCGTTTGTCAGTATCTCCAAAGGTCGGTCGGTTGTAAGATATCAATACGAGGGGTATTGTTGACTGTGGGATATGTATTGCTGTGGTATTATGGCCGTCTCACAGGCTGGTGGAAAGCACCTCAACGTCAGGCTGTTGTGAATTACGCTTCGTGGGCCGGATTGGGTGTATTATCTAAGACGGGAAGGCTGGAGAGCGCTTGCAGATGGTTCACTTCGGCTTGGAACGAGTGCGCCGGCTACTGCCTTGTGTGTGTGTCTAATGGTCCGGCATGTAGGGGAAAGGTAGTTGGAACCTTGTGGGGAGCGCCGAACAAGGGTGGGCACGTATCGTTGTCGTACACGTACAATGCACAGTTGGGGAGATATGGCCCTGAAATGTAATGTTTGTCGGCATACAGGAAAAAGTATATGCGATACGAACATAGACAGAATAGAAGTTGTGATATAGACCCATAAAGTTCAAGAGCGACTCCGGGTCCTGGTTATACCTGCCGCAGCCTTCAGCTCCTCCACGGCCGGCCCGAACTGGAACTCGCTGTCTCCGTAATCATGCCGACACATTGGGCTGTACTTGAAGGGAAGCAGCCAGTCGTACCAATTGTCACCCAGTATACTCTTCAGGTTGGCCAGGGGACCGATGTCCCATGGATTGTCCCCCGGATTGGTGCGCAAGATAGCGAATGACCGACCGCTGGAGGATTCAGGTCGCATGAGGGAAGTATTTGCAGGTGACGGTCCGGCTACCTCATCAGACGGTGTGAGTGGCGGACGGGTCACGGGCGGGCCGGACTGCCTGTACGTGATGGTGTGGAAGTACGACTCGGTCGGCTTGACATGCACTGCCAGATGGTAGACTCGATTGGCCTTGTCGAGGTTTTCTATCGTAGTGACATTCTTCAGCGCAAGCTGGATGGTGGAGCCGGCCATTCCGATCGAGAAAAAGAAAAAAGTGGCGCTTCTGTGCAGTCGTTAGTAGAAGCTTTGATTACGAGAAATGTCTCAAGTAGTATGCCTTCAGGCTTTCAGGGAGGCCTTACAAAGCAAGTATCGCTACCCAATTGCCATCCAGACCACCCATCTGTAAGCATGTCAGCCACGTGGTCCCTACAATGTATAGGT